>KE506147.1:64798-82303 GCA_000441515.1 Elaeis oleifera
AAAACTTAATTTCATGAATAATTAATTTTGTAAAATAATAATTTAAAATATAAATTAGAGTATATTATGAAAATAGATGTTGATTTAATTGAGTAATTTAAGTATCAAATAATAAAAATTTGAAGAATTTAATGCATATTTTTTTATTTTTAGACAAAATTGGAGCGAAAATCAAGCCAAAATATCTTAAAAATATTGAAATTACCTTCGATGCATGGTGGACCGATCGCTCGGTCCACAGAATCAAAGGCGCAATCCACAGGAACAGTTCGCGATCCACAGGTGTGGTCCACAATGGAAGGCTTTTTGCGCTGATCGATGGTCCAGATCAAATCTAGAGCTCGATCCAATGACTGTGGTGGTTTCTGACTTTGTTAAAGAGAGATTTACATGATCCAATGGTTGGAATTCTATTTTAAACATGATCGGACGGTCAGAAATGCATCCGACTTTGATAAAGATTAAAACATCAGATTTTGGGCTGATCTGGGTGGTTCAAAGGCGATCCGACGGTCAAAAATTAATGTAAAGGGTATGATACAAATTCTAAGAGTTTTAGGACTCTAATTTCTATCAAAAAAATATAAAAAATTTATCTATAAATAGGGAGTCCAAAAATAAGAGTAGGGAGGAGAAAACTTAGAGAAAAGTAAGAAAAAATAGAAAAAAAATCAAGAAGCTTTAGGGATCAAATATTGGGAGATTATGGAGCTAGAGATCTTGATGCGTGGCTAAATCCCTTCAATCCAGGAATACGATGAAACCTGTAAATAGATTTTATTTTTTTTATATTTAATTTTGTGTAATAAATTATACTTTATTTTATATCTTTTTTCTTTTGAGGTATTGATTCAACCTGTACGACCTATACCCTCTATTGACGTGCCGTGATCTCTGAATATGGTACGTATTTTGAAGAGATAGATCATGGTATGTTAGATTCAATTTTATATCTTGTAATTAAATTTAGATAGTTTATACTCTGAGAGGACGAGCTGTAATCTACTGATACAGTCCGTATCTCTTAGAGATAAGCTATACTAATACCTTAATCACAAGAATTAATATTACAACATAAGAAAAAAAAATAAATCTAATTTGCATGGTGGATTCGAAATTTTTGAGTTATTTTTTTGAATTATTTTTTTCATAAATTAATTTATACTTTTAATTTAATTCGTGCTATTCTATTTTTTTTAATCCTTCTACAATCAGTTCTCTTTTATTCTTCTTAAAAAAAATAATCATCCTAAATCTCCATGAAAACGATCCCTACTCACCCTATCTATATAGTTTGAGTTGGTTTTTATTCTTGACCGCCTATGACAGCGATCAGCGGTGGCACCGATGATGAGGAGGAGGAGAAGGGGGTGAAAAAGAGAGGAACTGATGGAGGCGGTCATCCTGTTGCTCGATGGAAGCGGTCGTCCTAGGATAATGTGGGGCAACGGGGTGGCGATGGCAACCGACGATGTGGGGCTGGGGTAGCGGGGCTCGAAATTAAAAAATTAGGGTCCCAGCCTCCCAGGCCCCAGCGATTAGAATTAGAAACCTAATAATAGTTTTTTTAAGATTCTTTTTTATTTCATGGCCACCTGGGCTAGCTCGGCCCAACCCATATTAGCCCTTGGGCTAATGTGGGGCAAGCCAAACAAGCCCGGTTGTTATTTGGGCTATTCATTTGGCAGCCCAGCCCACCCCATTTACAAGGTTGGGCCAAGCTGACCCTATGGGCCAAGCCCATTTTGACAGTCCTAATTTGTAATATAATTTAAAATTTTATTATTATTTTCTAAATTTGTGGACTAGAGATCCATTTAAGCATAGCCCATATCAACCCAATATCTTCCTAGACTGAATCATGTGGGAAGAAAAAAGACTTCCATCGATCTTTTTCTCTTCCTACAGGCCATAGTCTAAGATTTAGGCTAGGACTTCGGTGGGCTTGTAGAAGATGTTGGCTAAATAGGCTAACAAGTCAAATTCTTGCAGGAATATTTCTATAGAAATATCCCAACATGCCACTGATATTGCCGAATTTCTGAGAATGTATTCCTACATAAAGAACAAATTGCTCAACATATCGCCTGCTTTTGCTATGAATACTATAACTTCCATTCAAAGGCACACTCATTGGAGCTTAAATTTACTAGACTCCTATGGTATATGAAGTTCAATTTTAGTTGTTAAAGTTAGCAAAACTATTGCTCCATCTCTATGCCCTTTTGATAATTATAAAACCACTGCGACATCAAGAACTCCAAAATTAGTTTGGTTAGTATTCTGAGCCTTCATCCCAGCCTCAATCGACCTGGTCTTTGATTTTGGCTGATGTGTGTAAAGGTTGGCAATAGTCGATCTGACGTTATCCAAGGAGCATGGTCCCATTTTGGCAGATCCACTGAATTCAATAAATTGACTATTAAAAGTGGGCAATCCTCCTTATAATCATAGAAATACTAGATAGATGATCAATCTAATAAATTGGCATATTAATTAGCTTAATAAGTGATTAATTGATCTTAATTATGATATGTGTTAAGCCAATTGCAGGTAATTAAGTTAGGTCACACTTAATTGGACTTAATCATATCTCAAGGGTCAAAGCAATTGAAAATGATTAAGTTCAGTTCAACAGAAAAGCCATCCAGAGGCAATCAGGGTCTTTCATCGAAATCAGACTCCATCTCAAAGCAACAGAGCCTAATCAAGCAATCGATGGACCCCACATCTCCTCATTGGTACCATCAGCCTACAGAAGAACTAGGGGTAAAGGAATTAAATTGGGTAGTTAATCTCTCTTATCTAGCCGGCCACCCTAGCTCTTGAACACCTTGGTGTGAGAACTCTTGAAAGGCAAGCTATAGGGCTCCAAATTGGGCAAAACTAGATCCTAAAGAATCCTAACAGAAGTACTTAAGGAATGTAATTCATAGAATTTTAATTGAATTTCAGATGAGGTGGTTACAAGCAATTAAATTTGGTAATATTGTTGGGTACAATAGGAAACATCTAACACACCTGGATTCTACCTAGCTTTTCTTGGCACAGAGATCTAATTTGGCAACCATTTTTGGGCAGCAAGGAGCTATCTTGGAAAGGGATCAAGGGTAGCTAACAAGAGTTCAAATCGAATCCACATGTATGGGCAAAAAGAGTAAGTAGGGGCGGCACAAAAAGAAGAGTCCAAGGTGCCTAGGGGACCTCTATTTGGGCAGCTAAAATCTACCTAGTTTGCAAGATCTTGTGGACCTAGAAGGGTTGAAGAAGGAAGGACACTAAGGCAACAAGAGAAGGGGGGGCACAATTCAGAGTTAAAGATTTGATTTGGGGGGGCAAAATAAAGATGGAAGGAAGGAATTCAAGATATGCAAGGCTCTTGAAAAAAGGTCTATAAAAGGAGGAGGGGAGAAAGCCTAATAAGGAGGGAAGTTCTCCTCCAAGCCCTAGATAGCCTCCATGCCACCGTAGTCCTCTCCTTCTCCGCATCAAAACCCCTTCTCTCTATCCCCTCCTCAAACCTCCACAAAGGCCTTCATGCCATAAACCTTCCATTTTCCATCTTCTTCCATCTAGAACCCTAAAATCCTAACACTTTCTTCCCTACGTCATCATCTCCTTTTCCACCACTTTCATCCTCCTTCCAACTACTACCCAGGTGCCCCCTCAACCCTAGGATGTCAGCAAGAAGAAGCTTTATGTCCAGCTAGTCCTCTATCTTCTCGAAAAATCACTGTAACGCTTGTAACGGCAGTGTTCTTTCTTTCTTTATATTTTGTAACTTCTTCTTTATATGCAATAAAAGATTTGATTTTATTTCTTCATATCTGTGTATGTCTTTTATTTACTTTGTATAAGATCATAGTCTAAAATAGCCTATGACTCGTGAGACGAGCCATGATCTAAGAATATAGTTCGTGCTCTTGAGATAGCCTATTTCTAAATACGATTTCTTTATTTTGTATACACAATCTTAACTAGCCTATACTCTAAAGGGACAAGCCGTGATCCAATGGGTACGGGCCGTGCTCTCTTCAGATAGGCTATATCTTGGTTGGTTATATACTAATTATTTACATGTTGAAAGGGTACTAACTATCTAATAAAAAATAATTGAAATCCTGAGATCCTTCTCTTAGACTAGAACCAATCCTTTGTTAGTGCTCTACTTTACTTTGCCATTGCTCATTCATTATTCTAATAATCTTCTAATCAATCAATCAGTATGTATTCTTCCTCTAATCTATTCTTAACTACTCAAATGCAACTCAGCTCATGATCCTCATAGATACAAACCGGACTTGCACTATCTACATAGTAGTAAATTAGTGATTTATCTTCGACCACCTACGACAATGATCAAAAATTTGGTACCATTGTGAGGATCATTAGCACAATTGCTTTGAGTTTAAAAAAAGATCTTTACACTGACACCTCATAATCCATTTAGGAAATTAGATACCTAACCATAAAATCTAAAAAGAGACATAAATTAATTTAATTTAGTCTTGATTGTGTGCTAATCATGAAGCTTGGATATCTTGGTTTGTTGCATATCATATCCATAATATATCTCAAGGGCTTAACCAATTAATCAGATAAGGTGGAGATTTGATCATCTTTTTTTAGCCCACAAACCACAACCTTCATCTTGCATACCCAAGCCTAACATAAAACTAATTAGATGTCAGCCCCTAAGGATCTTGAGCTCAATAGGACATGGCACTTGGAAGAGTTAGATCGAGTCGGGATTGGCTAGTTGACTAGTGTTTAGGAAAGAGATTCAAAGATGAAGTAGCCCTGAAGAGTGGTGGATTTTAGTTGGTTTCATTCACTGAACTGGTCTATCCAACTGATGTTTAAGAAAGTAACAGGGGGATCCCCACCAATCTTATCTTTTTTGGCTAGTTAGCTAGTTGTTTCTGATTTGGAGGGCTCCAAGATGGCCTTGGAATAGTTAGGAGCTATCTAGATCTAAGGTAACCTAGGATAGAAGTTTGCTTGAGTAAGTGTTGATAAAAAAAAATCAAAAGACAAAAATGTTAACTCTTCTCTCTCTTTCTTAGATTAAGGACTCTTAGGCTATACTCTTTAGACCTCTCTAACTCTCTTCTAACTTCTAAAAAAGAGTCTATAAAACTTTAATTAGTGTTTGCTCTAAAGTATAATTATAGGATGTATGCTTGGGCTTCATTCATTGCGACTCAAAATTTAATCCCTAGATCTAAAAATTGAATGAACTTTTAGAGCTAACAAACTTAGAGTCATGGACCGCAACCATGAGAATGATCCACCAAGATAGTTGAAGGAATACTTTACTCCTTCAACATACACATACTCTCCCTACATACAAGTGCCTCCAGTAGAAGCCGTATAGTATGAGATCAAGTCTAATGTTATTCAGATGTTCCCATCTTTCTATGGACTTACAAATGAGGACCTATACAAACATCTAGACTAATTCCTAAAATTTCTCAATTGTTAAAATTCAATATTTCTCTAATGATACTCTTAGGCTGAAATTGTTCCCATTTCATTGAAGGACAAAGTCAAAAATTGGCTGAACTCCTTAGACACCATAACAATTTCGACCTGAGACTAACTTCAGAGGAAATTCCTTAAAAAATACTTTCATTAAAAAAACTAGATAAATATTTTGTTCAGTAGGACGGTCGAGTAGTATCACATGTTACTCTTAAGATAATCAATAAATCGATACTTATCTGATCTACCACGAAACTTATATACATCAACTCTTTTCACATAAGCTGGGCAACCTGCCTCTTTCTTTTATGTCTCATATAGAGTGCTAGTAACAGATCTTGATGGTACTTTATTGAAAATATTTGCAATAATTTCTTAGTTATTTATCTAGAAAATGATTAAAGGTCTGTAAAGCATATAATAGACTACACCATATCTCATATGGAGTATCTATTTCTGGCCTGAGTTGTTATTAGCCATTAAACATCCATATGTCCAAGGTCTAACAACTCGCTCGTTATTTTTCATATCCATTAAATGAGATCTTGATTATTTTATCCATAAGACAAGATTTACAAGTTCTATATGATTCAGAATCATATAGATTAAAGAACTTCTCTTTATATTACTTGTTTATCTTTGACTCACTAAAATGACCAAGTTAGTAGTACCAGAGATATGTGATATTCATATTTCTTTTTATTCTCATCAACATAAAGAATAATCATCATTGAGTGATAGAAACATGAGACCTAGCCAAAAAATTTTCAGAAGGAGAGCAACCCTTGCCCTTTACATTAATTCAAAATCATATCACAATAGCAAAGAAATTGAAATAATATTTTAATAACTTTAGGCATATAATAATAGTCTACTAGTTTTTAAATCTTGTCAGAAGGTTATACATAAAGTAGGTTCTTTCAGCTTTAGCCTGGATGGACTCTCCACTAGTGCCAAAAGATATGAAGTCACCTCTTTTCAGCTTTACAGTCCCCATAATGCTTTGCGTAAGTGGGACCTATATGAGGTATCTCATACCCAAGAATCTAAAGCTAAAGCACTCAGTGATAAATTAGTCTGTATCATATACCAACCATTAGCAGATGCAACTATTGCATTCTGCTACTGCTTCACACTTGTAAAATAACTTTTATAACTTTTTTCCATTATCCATCATTGCTACAATGAAATAAATACCTTTGGCAAAAACATTCTCTACCTTCTTCTCTTGGGAGATGCTATCCATGAGACTGAAGGAATCAAAAAAATATGGCAGGATCAAATCCTAATTCAATTCACCATCCATAAAAAACCTAATTGACTTAATCACATAATTAAGTTAATCATGATTCACTTGACAGTCATACTGTCATCCTGTCATATCTCATATGTGGTTCTTTCCTTCTCTCAAGCATCATTTCTGACCGAATCAGGGTTAGGAGAATAGAAGACTATCTCCTAAATGAGAACTATTCTCATATTTCTCAATCAGTCCATAAGGTTCGATCAATTTAAAAGATATCAAATATACCATGCAATGATAGTGAAGATGCATATGTATTTATAAGAACAATAACATAAAGGATTACTCATAATGGTATGTACCATTTAGATGAGGTCTTTTATCTAATTATGTCTCTCACTTATTTTGTAAATTTTATAGCCCTCTAGTATGAAAATAAGAAATCTTATCATTAGGTTCCTAAGTAGGGTTGAGATCCCAATCTCTCATAAACACCTTGTGGATAGCACAACAAATTTCCACGAGTTTGAGAATAAGTAACTCTTTACCAATTGTATCTCATACAACTCTCAACATAACTTTGCCTCTAAAATATTTATAGCCTTGTAGATAGCACAACAAACTACAATATTTAGTTAAATCTTATCTTTCATTCCTATATGGTCATATCTGAATAATACTATTCTTGTGGATAGCACAATAGGATAGCAATACCCAAATATATCATAAGCATCACTAAGTCAACATCACATCAAATTCTATAGCAAACTTTGTAGATAGCACAACAAACTCACTATAATTTTGACATATTCTATTGACTTAGCATGAGCTAAATACTATAAGCATCATTATACACCAAGACAGTATCATATCAGTCCCCACAGTAAGTTGTGTGGATAGCATAACAAATCTACTACAGTTCTTGGCATAATACTGACTTGGCATGAAGGAAGGCATGGAAAGTGTTCTCAATACTTCGTCATTATGACTTAATATAATTTAAATGAGAGACTTAAGTCTCATGTACATCCAAAATAGATACAAATATATCACATGCAATTATACTTAATTCTAACTACCAGCATGTAAGAGCATGTAAAGAATTGGATGGTTATGGACTTTTCTAATCATTTGAGCCAGTGGATGGAATGTGGGTCAAACCTTAAGTGTATTATAAATTAAGCCATCTCATGATCGATCTATATGCACCTCTGCTCTCCAATCGTCCGATAGTCTAGTTTTATCTTCAAAAGGCTTTTATGAATGCTCCATCTTTTTCTATATCTAAAATAGAAAGAATAATTTTATCTATTTTTAGATAAAATTTCTATCCTTAATTTTACATCAATATGTAAAAGTCTCAATCAATAGTTGGAAATCTTATAAAGGAAGGAACATAAAGGTATAGCTAAAAATATAATGTAATAGGGGTAGCCAGCCCCTTTTGCAACTATTACAAATACATCTATACAATCAGCCAACACAGACACATTCATTCCATACATTCATTGTATAAAGCAAGAAATAAACTATCCATGTTATTCTAATTATGATATCATTCAGATCATGTCACTTAAGATATTTAAATACATGAACATAGGACCCATCTAAGATTTTTTATTTGAGTTTAACTCTTGATCCAATTTTAATTTAAGTCAACTATATGTCATCCTTTTGAGTTAAGTTAACCAATTCTTAAACAGACCCTAATCCAATAAGGTTAGCAAAGATCTGATCAACCATGACTCAAGCCCTAATCAAATTAGGACAAGGATAATTTGATCAACCTTATTTAAATATAATTTCTAGTTAAATTAGAACTATGAATCTGATTTAATCTACAATCATAAATCTTAATCACATTAGGCCAATGAATTGTAGTTAAACCAAATCCATCAGTAAAAATCCTAATTCATGTCTGAAGCATCTCTTCCACGATCAAATTTTTTGGCCCACACATACCTAGGACAACAACTATGATGGAAGACCCATCATGATGAATGTCCAATTCTATGATGAATGCATCATATGCAAAAATTCTAAGTCTTGGCAATGTACATCACATGTATCATTCCAAGGCCTTATGCAGCGCATGCACAATACCTACAATTCTATGAAAAAAATCAGATCATAAGATCTAACCTAAACTTGTCACACAAGTATTAAAGTCATAAAATTCATACCAAGATTTGATCATGGACTGATAACATTTATCATTAACAAAGATGCCTCAAAACATCAATTAGACATCTTAAAAAGTCAAATTTTGATGTAACATGAATTGGATTTAATCCATATTACAACAATAACATCTTGTTTGATTAAATCAATCAAGGGGGACCTAATACCATTGTTGGATTTTGGTGGCATAGTGAAATATGGTTTTCAAAATTTTATATACATAGAATAATTGAAAACAAGTTTTAACTCTTAAACATAATTACTGGAACACAAACCCTAGAAACTCCTTGATGATTACAATCAAATAATATTAGCATGCAATAAAGTAAGAGATTATACCTTTCAAAAGATGAAGATCTGATAATATATAGAATGGTCTCCACAAGACTCCAAAGTAAAAGCTCTCCAACAGTGATCCACATGAAATTGATCAAAGTCCTTTCCAATTCGATGTAGTGCTGCAGCCATCCTCACAAATCCACTACCTGATAACCTTCTATCCTCCATCAGAGCTACACTAAGAATCTCTTCTCAAGAGATCTCACTATCCAAAACTAGTTTAGAACTCCAACAATTGGAAATCCAACCCTAGGATAAGCAACCCTTGCTTAATTTCTTTTTCTCCTCTTATTTTCTTTCATTTTTTTCCTTTCTTTTTTTTTGAAACTTTTTCTTGTATTTTTTCTCTCATTCTCATGCCTAACACCAGCCAAAAAAAATGGGACATCAGATATGAAATAGCACCCCCTTCAAATAAGGAATGAAGGGCGCCACCAACTTCCAAGGTATGCCAACTCTTGGTGTCTCTTATTCTTCACATGGTGGTTTTCAATAAATCACCATATCTAATCAGAGTGTGGGGAAGTTAAGGAGTAGAAGGACATTTTCTTCTCTTAGTCACATAATTTTAGACATGTAAGAATTAAGAGGTGCAGGAGAGAAAACAAGTTCGATGCAATACCATTCCACATGGTAACCCTTTTATTCCAATGAAGAATAAACTCAACATATGGAAGTTATTGGGTGTGGAAGAGCCTTCATACTGAAGGACTCTTCCCTTTCTAAACCTACATATCCCAAGATGCTATCTCATGGCACCAGAAATAAAAGCAACACATGGAATAATAAGGAAGTTAAAAGAAGTGGATGAGAAGGACTCTTCCTTCTCTCCACTTATTTATTTTGTGCGACACATTAAATTTGGCATGTGGTGGTGTGGAGAAAAAATCAAAAAAGCATGAAACCTTTTCATGTCAAATAATTAAGCCATCTCATCACTTAAGGTTTGAACCTAATCCCATTAGGTCAAGGCAACAGGATCAGTGTTAGCACAAACATCTTTGCACCAAATCTAACTAGAAACTTGGGTTAATCTATATGCTAGTAATTTAATTAACCCATAAGATTTATAATAAATTCAAATAGATTAGATCAAGATCAAATTCTTATTGTGTGTGACCCATTGGATGTCATATCTAGTCAGCAGTAGACTCAGACTCATCACCTAATCCAATTAGGTAGCCCAAATACATCAATTAATCAAAACACCTTCTACTTAATTTTTAAATTAAACTCTTCTAATTCTTGCAAATCTACAAGTCAAGATTGATGTCTAACAATATATCATGACTATTTGAAAGATATAAAATTTGATAAAAATACTAAAATTATCCTTCCATGATGAGTTATCATATAATTCAATGCTTCGATCACACAACATCACAGACAGATCATGGGTGTAGAATCATGTTAAGCCCAAATACTTTTCTATATGTATCTCGATCTGATGATGACAACTCAATTGATGAATCAGTAAAAATCTTTTCTACTGTTTATCCTTGCTCTGACTAGAGACTCTTTGAGTCATTATCCTATGAGAACATATAGGATGTTCACTCTTTTTATAAGAAGTGACTAATTTCTTGTTGACTACTCATAACCTCCATACACACTTCACCAAATCCAAAATATTCTATATATATCTCAAAATGGCAAGCTAGAAAATGAACCAAAGTAAGGATCCATATACATAAGATACCATGGTGATCTCAAGTCAAAGGATCACTTGCACCACTCCTACTGAAGAACCATCTATCGACATGCTATAAGACTCCATCAGATGTTCTTTCTGTAGATCAGCTCAATGAACTCATTATCTAATGAGTACCTGCATCCTCGTATTAGTGTCATCACACAAGTGATTGTGAGATCAATCATCCTCTCCATCAAGCATATGATAGGCTTGTGATATTGTCGTTAAGATATCGTGATTATCAAATTAATTTAATTTTAAAATTAAAATATATAAAAATAGTGAGTCAGGTCAAATCCACAGAGAAGACAATGCTTTGATTTGAAATCTTTGATTTTATAAAAAAAAATTAAAAAATAATTCAAATCAAAAAAAATTAAAAGTATGAAAATAAATTTAGTACTAAGATCTACTATTTAGATCCTAACTTCTACTTGCAATAAAAAAGACATGAATTTAATAAGCATAAAAATAAATTGGTATTAAGATCTACTAATTAGATCTTAGTATCTACTTACAATAAAAATAAATAACAAAAGTTTAAAGTGTAATAAAATAAATTTTGCATTAATTGAAAGTTAAAATTCAATTACAAAGAATTCAAAAGAATAATAAATAAATAAAACTACCACAAAGATCTGTAGTTGATCGAGGTAGCCTCATTAGGAAGATGGTTAACAACCTCTCCTTCTTCCTTCACACTTCATGGAGCGAACCGACCTCTCTCTTTCTTCTTCTTAAATTTTTAAACTTTTTTAAATTTTTAAATTTTTTTATTTTCAAACTTTCTTATTTATAGATAAATTTTTTATCTTTTTTTGGTAGCAATTGGAGTCCCAAAAGCCCTCAAAGTTATGTAAACCCCACGTCCCTTGATTCTGACCATTGGATCACATTTGGATGCATGAGATCCGATCAAAATATCACCACCCAGTGCCTTATCTTGATCGAATTTGATGTCAGCCATTAGATCCTTCATCAAATCAAATTTGGACCATCGGATGGTGCATAGGATCTCTTATTCATAGTTGGGAAGAATGCTGACCGTCGAATCAGGCTTCAGATCGAATTTCAACAGTCAGATGGCACACAGAAGTTACTTCTAGTTTAGTTCTCAATCGACAACCAACCACAGCCATTGGATCTCACTCAAGATCGCTTCGGACCATCCGATCATGCAGCTATTGTGGGCCACCACTACTAAATATGGTAAAGCTTCTTCTCAGCCGTCCGATCGCGTGTTTGGCGTGATCTCAGCCGTTTGATTGCGCAAAAGAACTTTCGTCTGCCATGAGCTGCATCATGGACCACAAGAATTTCTATGGACCGCGCTCTAAGTCTATAGACCGAGCGGCTGGTCCACCGTGCATTAAAGGTTATTTAAAATAGATTTTTAGATATTTTTGTTTGATTTTGCTCAAATTTTATACCTAAAAATAAGAAAAGATATGAATTAAATTGCTCACTAATTCTTTATTTATTTTGATACTTAATTTGCTCAATTAGTTTGACATCTATTTTTATAAATATACTCTAATTTTATATTTTTAAATTATTATTTTATAAAAAATTAATTAATTATAAATTAATTTTTAAAGATATTAGTACCATTAATTATCAAAATATTTAAAATAAATATAAAGGTATATGACTTTCACATCCTCCAACTTGAACTTTGCTCATCCTCGAGTAAAAAAATAACCTAGAGTTAAGTAGTATTTAATTTAGAGTTTCAAATTTTATCAGGTAATTTTAAAAAGGACCACTGATGTTTAGTAGAGCATGAGCAAGGTATGTTATTGGGGTATTAATACTAATCAATATGGAGTTAAGCTAAGAGCACTAAATTTTTTTTGAACTTTTTATAAATTACCTCTATCTTTATCTTCAAATCATTAACCTTTATATGGGCAAGTATATTGTTACTTCTGTCTTTCATTTATTGATATTTTTTTTAACATTGTACTGCTATTGAGTATCTTAAATCTTTAAGTTTTCTGTTTGATCCATATAGCAAGTTTTCAGCCAATGACTCTCGAACCAGATGGCTTTAGAGCACTAGGTATAAAATACTTCTCAGACTTACTCAAATCAAACAAGCTATAAATCAAAATTAGCTTTACAATAGAGTTTTTTTGTCTTTCATATCTTTTGATGTAAAACTCAATGCATGCTTAGGCAAAGAAGTTCAATTACTCAGCATGAAGTACTTAGAAACTCTTTTTTTATGTATATATGAAGAAACGTATAGTTATCCTATACCAACCCATAAGAAGTAAACTCTTCTTTGATACTGGTAGAAAATTTAAAATACTTAAGAAAATTGTTTAAGTTCTAAACTTAACTCTTTATTGAGTTTTCTTAATATTTGATCCCTTAATATCTCACAAACTCTCTAATTTGTACATCAATTTTTTTAAAAAAATACTTTATTTAACTTGTTCTTAAGTGTAATCAAATGCTTAAATGCTAAATATGAACTTATTTAAGGACATAATTTTTTTTATTATTTTTTCTAACTTAATTGACATTGTCCTCAATGGAGTAAGAAAAATAGAGGGTACATTCAAGAGAAAGAAAAAAAAAAAAAGAATGTCACCTGATCCAAAAGTCTTTTTCAAAATTGATTCTTCCTCCAACTTAGCCAATAGTCTTCAAATCCCTACAAAAGACACTAAGCAAGACTCGATTAATCTAAAAATATATAAAAATAAAATTAAGTTGCCTCTTAGAAAGTACTAAGTTTATCGTCTTCTACCAAACCATACAGATTCTTTCACCTACCCCGTGTCAGATATTGGATTGACAAATTCTAATGGATAAGGTGGGTGAGGTGAATCATATAGGACATTCACCCCTTGGATTTGAGTTTCTTCAATGGATTCATCCAGAAATTATCTTTTATTAATTTTAAGAAGAAATTAAATTCAATTATTTCATCTATTAATTCAACTACCAAACAATTTTCTCTTTCTGAGTATATTTTGAGACATTAAAAATATTAATTTTATCTTTTGATCTCCAAAGAATATCCATGGCTCCTATTTAAATTGATATTGACATTGGCAGTGGTCAGGAATGGATGACCTAACATTATGAGATTTTAATTCAACTCCTGAGATGGTTCCATATCAATTATAAGGAAGTCTATTGAAAAATAACATTGATTCACTCTAACTAAGAAATCCTCAATTAGACCATATAGTGTCTTTATAGATTTATTGGCTAATTGTAGAATAACTGATGCGAGTTTCAATTCTCCAATCTTAAATTTTTCTAGACTGAGGTCGGAAGTAGGTTCACCCTAGCTCCTAAATCTAATAGAGCTCGGTCAAAGGTAATGCCTCTTATAACACATGAAGGAGCACCAAGGTCTTTATTTTTAAGGCAATAGATTCAACAGGACTACACTAATATCCTCAGACAGTATAATTCTCTCTGTTATTCTTGGTTCATGCTTTGTGTGCAGAGTTCCTTAAAAAATTTGCCTAAGTCGAAACGTGCTGAATCATATCGAAGAGAGATAGATTAATATGAACTTATTTGAATAATTTCATTAATTCCTCATTGCGTGATCCTTACTTTTTGCGAGAAGAACCAACTTCTAGAGCTGAAAAAAATGGGACTCTTTATTTATATGTCTCAGGTAAATCATCTATGCTCTTCTTCTTTTTATTTTTCTTACTCAAATTGGAACCAGCATCAGTACCAGTTTTGGGCTCAGATTTTTTATTGGATTAGTCTAAGTACTAACCTCTTCTTTCAAATTCTTATTTTGGCTAGCATCAGTATTAGCCTCTCTCACTTGGTCTGGATATGGGTCTTTAAGGATTCTACCACTTCTCAGTTCAGTAATTATGTTGGCATTCTCAAATTGAGGATTCTTAGGGAGGACATTGAATTGATGACTAGATCCAAGTGGTTGGTGGGTGGATGGGTTGTTCTGAGATTTGGTATCGGTTGGCTTGACAATTGATCTAGTTTCTCCTCATGGTAGACTTAGCTAAATATCCTATTTATGTTTCTAACCTAGTGATACATTATTGTTGGGTTATAATCAATTGTTGGAGTTGATTAAATCTATCATCAGCTAGATTGGTCTATTGAGGAGGTAGGTATGACGGCTGATTATGATATGCTAGCTGGATAGGCTGACTAGGCTAACCTATATTATAGACATAATTTTGATATTGGGGTCTATTTTGAAAGTTTTGCATAGGAAAAATTTGGGTCTGAGCCTGATTCTGTTGGGATCTCCAAAAAAAATTAGGATGGTCCCTCCAACCTAGATTAAATATGTTTGAGAATGGGTCATTGACAAGCTTGAAGTAATCTTGGACAGCTTAAACTCGTTCTTGGATAAAGTTAAAAACTGTGCAGCCATAGGACATTCACTCACATAATGGGCTGAGCTAGCACAGATAGAATAGATCTCCGATAATTGGGAGGTGGTATGTATTGCACAGGAGATTGTTGATCTAGGGTTAATAACTGATCTAACTTCTAGATAAGAAGGTCGACTTTATCTAATTTTTGAGCTATGAGGTTCAAGTCAGCGTTAAAACTAGAGTCGGTTTGTTTGTCTTCAAAAATTTCTGCCCACTTTTGGTAAGGGATCGATCTTTTGTAGGAAGATAATGAAGCATGGTTGATCGAGTTTTCACTCAAGATTTTAAATAAAGTATAGACTTCATCCTCACTCTTACTCATAAATGCACCTCCAACAAGATGCATCTACCATCTGTCTATACTGATCACCTAAACTCTCATAGAAAGCTTGAACAATTTGCCACTTAGATAGACCATGGTGTGGGTATTTTCTAAAAAATTGCTTAAGTCTCTCCCATGACTCATGAATTTGTTCCTCTGAAAGCTGAGCAAATCCAGTGATGGCTCACCTCATGGTGTTGGTTCAACCTATGGGATAGAATTTTTTAAAAACTCGTGCTGCATTTCAGCCCAAGTTTGGATTGGTCTCCTTATCATGCCAAGCCAGTACTTGGCTTTGTCCTTAAATGAGAAAGAGAATAGGGTCAGTCTAAGTGCATCATTAGTAAAATTTTGAATCTTTATCATGGAACAGATTTTTAAAAACTCATCTAGATACTTATAAGGATCTTCATTGGTATTCCCATAGAAAGATGGGAGCATCTAGATTGTGGTCGATTTGACCTTATAATGGCTTGCAGGGATATCAAATAAGTGGATACAAGTCGATGGATTATAGGTAGAAGGAATACAATATTTCTTCATCTACCTAGATGGTTCTCTAAGATTTTTAGCCATTTGATTTTCAAGTTTAACATGAATCAACCGTTCAATTTCAGGATTAGGTTCAACTAGATCAGGATAAAGAGATCTCCTATCACGCATGTACTAATGCAAACCGTAATATGCGTGGTTCAGATTTTTTTTTTAAGAAGAGGGAGAAAGAAAGAGAAGAAGAAGAAAAGAGAGGTTCTAAAGGTGAGAATCTTAAGAAAGTCCTAGACCTAAAGATGATAGATGAGAAGAATTATTTGTGGTTAAGTGTTAATTGTAATTAAGTTAGCAAGCAATTAAAGCTAGACACTTACAGATTTCTTAGACCTAACAGTTTGATGTAGAGTGGCTTAGCCTAGATGCAAGTTGGATCTGTTCTCACTTCTTTCAACTAGCCAGGTAAGAGGTGGGGTCATGGGGTCCCTATGTTGGTTGCCTTAGACATCAATTAGATTGGCTAGGTAAGCTAATGGAATCAATTAAATAATCACGAGTCCACTTAGGCTTAGCCTTTGCAATCTCTTGCCTTAGACACCAGTTTCAAGGGTGAGTCCAAACTTAGTCTACACTTGACTTCACCATAATACTCAAACTGAACTCAATTGATCCTAAGGGCCAACATCTACTTAATTTAATTAGGCTTGGATCAATGTGGATGCTGGTTAGTGATTTTTGGGCGAAAAAGGATGATGAAATCTCCATCTTATCTTGTTAATGGATGTTGCCCTTATGTTGATTTGAGATGAATATGCATAATCAATTTTAAATAAGGGGTTCTATGCAACTAAATTATATGCATGAAATTAATCAAACTTGAAAACTTATCTTGTCTTCAGCGATCACCAAAGTAATCTAAGATGATGAATACTTCTAAATAATTAAGTTGCTACTCTTATTATGCAATTTTATTAGGTTATGTGGTAATTTATATTAATTGAAAAAAACTGTAATTAATATTAAAAAGTAGTTAGGATTAGGGTTATGATTGACCTCACCAAATTGAAGTGTTTCACCCTTCCTTTCTTCTCCCTTTTTTCTATAAAAAGATAAAAAATTAAAAAGTTAATAAGCTATATTCATAAGAAATTAAAGAAATCAAACATTAAAACTGGTGCTTTCCCCAGCAACAGTGCCAAAAATTGATAGGCTTATAATGTTGTCATCAGGACACCATGATAATCAAATTAATTTCAATTTTAAAATTAAATACATAAAAATAGTGAGTCAGGTCGAATTTATAGAGAAGGCGGTGTTTTGATTTGAAATCTTTGATTTATAAAAAAATTTAAAAAATAATTTAAGT
>KE506147.1:83467-102539 GCA_000441515.1 Elaeis oleifera
GCTCTTAATTTATTTTTTAATTATTATTTTATAAAAATTAATTTAGTTATGAAATTAAATTTTTAGAAGATATTTGTACCATTAATTATCAAATTATCTAAATAAATATAAAATATATGACTTATCAGCATATATAGGATATATCAATCTTACCGACATCATCGATCTCCGACTCGATGATCCAATGATTGAAAATATTTTACACTGAAACTATCCAGATTTTAGATCTCACTGGCTTGATCTCATCATTATCTTAATCTATGGGATTCATCATAATTATAAATAAATATGATACAGTAAATGATAAATATAATATCTTATAAATAAATAATCAATGTCATACAAATAAGCAAAAGATAATATAAAAAAGTTCCATCGCATCACCCATGCAATTGGTTTGAAGGGCACTATTCTTCCAAAGGCTGGTTTGGATAATCTAATTAGATTTGGGCTGAATTATCAGCTAGATTGTGGATAAAAAATTATTTAAGCATGGCCCATATTGACCTAACTATTGAGAATTATATTCCAAAATTAATCGTCAGTCTATTAATAGTTATGCTCATTTGTACTTGTATATGAATTATTTAATAATAAAATTATTTGATTTTTTATCATAAATATTTATATCTTTAATATGAACTCTTGGATTATGATAAAGTCTTTAGAACTAATTTAAATAGAAGATTTAGTCCTTAAACTTGTTCGTGACCAAATGATATGTTATTACTAGGATGATAACGATATCAAGTATAGGTCATTGTATACCATATAGATTGATCGTCCTCTTAACCAAGGAGTGTAAAGATACTTGTATGGCATGCAGTAAAATGTAAGAGTACATTCGCACTAAATGTGATCAATTGCAGAGCACTCTACTGTCAAGAGTAGCTCGTGAAGGATATGGATAGAAGTATCCCTTCGATCTAAGATCACTACAGTGACTTACAAGCTACTCACTATACTTTGGTGCTAGACTATCTGAATTTTAATTCAGTGATGGAAGGTCTCTGGGTGCAGTCAAGTACTTGTCAAGTCGGTACGTGAGTCAAGATGTGATTGATCCCTCAAAATAAATAGAAGTTAATGCATTAATATATCTTAATTTAGTAAAATTTTAGTCAGAATAATCTATGTGATGGATTTGAAAGATTGAAATATAATATGCTTGACTATTTCAGGATTGACAGTTAAACCCTAGGTCACCTTGAGCATTAAGATCAAAGAGATGAATTATACAATAACCGTATGTCAGTAAGTTTTTGAATATTGCTTTGCAATTATTCGATCTATCCGGATGTCAGATCTCATTGCTAGATGGTTACATTGATTAGTTCAAGAAGTTGTTCTTATGCTATCGGCTTAGGTTCAAACCTATGAGATCACACTTAAAAGAAGTTACTGACTGATCATATGGCTGATCAATGATTGAGAATTTTTTAAAGGTTTAATCATCAATTTGATTGATAGTTAGTCTTATACAAAAGTTGCAATCTATTATAGGAGAATTAATTGATAATTAGATTGCTGATTAGCTTAATTTGTTGAGCAAAATAATTTGGTTTAAGTCTAATTGAATTGGATTCAATTAAGATGATCTAATTATTTAGGGTGAATGGTTCCTGATTTGATCAGGACTTACGCTTAATTAAATTTTGATTTGATTAGAATTTAATTGTATTTAGAACATAATTAGATTGGGTTCAAATTGACCTAATTGGTTTAACCTAATTTGATTAGGTTGGAGACTTATTGGATGAAATCCTAGAGTCCAAAACAAGTTGGACTCTTCACTACTGGCAAGCACCCTTGTGCGCATGCCCTTCCAATGCCAAATTCAGATTGGCATGATGAATCTCCATCCTAAGAAGCCTTATCGCCCACTCTTGATAGGGATCAAGAGTTTGGATCAATTGATTGATTCAATCAAATTCAAATCTAATTTGAATTCAAGTGTAGATAAGAAATCTGTTCTCATCCAGACACCTCTACGCCTCATCTATATAAACTCCTAATTTTTATGGGATAATTATTAGAAAATAGAGATTATTGAGAGATCTTTGAGCTAGGGTTTTGGGCATGAGGCTTGGGGTTGGGTGGCCATCTATTGGCGTGTGAGCATAAAGGAGTTTCTTCTCCTCTTGGGTGAGCATCCTAGATCTATTCTAAGATTTTGGGAGAGAAAAAATATAAGAGAGAAAGAGTTCTTCTCTCCTTTTCCAGCACCACAAGTCCTTGTTCTTCTTTAGATTCAGAGGGATCCAGAACATCCGAACATAGAAGAAAGATCAGCCTCCCAGAATTTTTTATGTAAGCTAGCACTCCCGCAAAAGCGGATTAGCATAGTGCTTTGAGTGGATTACCTATAAAGGCTAAACATCCTGTGCGGCTGTGAGCAACCAACAAAATCATGATTTTCAAATGCAGAGCTTCTACCTGCACAAAGATATCGAGTTCTGAACTCATACTTGATATACATAGGATGTATATTATAGATTAGATCTACAGGTACGTGTATGATATGATCATGCATGCTTTTTTTTTCAAATCATATATATGCATTATAACATGTTATAGGTCCTAATAGGCGTTAAGATAAGATCTTAAATATGAAGTATAGATTAAAATTATTTAATCTGATTTTTCACTGCATAAAAAATTTTAAATGCATGCTATGCGCCTATCGATTTTTCAACAGTAGTATCAGAGTCAGATTCTATTATAACATGTATATGTATGCATGTGGCATTAAAATTTTGATTTTGATTGTAGCATGATCTAATTATTATAAGATCTGGCATGATTTAGATTAGATCTAAATTTTATATGTGATATGATTAGATTAAAAGCCTATTAGCCAAGTAATTAGATTGAACATCCTTGGCCATCCGATCATAGGAAAAGTAGGGCTCATGGCCCTCTCTTCTCATTCTATGGGAATCTCCTATGGTGTGTAGGGTACTGCTTATTCATGAAGATGAAACACGAAAGGTTCAAAACATACTTTCTATAAAATCTTAGCTTTTGAAACTCTAGGTTTGGTTGTATGTGATACAAATGGATAAAAAATAATTATCTAATCTAAAGGATTAAAATTATTTAATCCAAAAAAAAAAATTGAAATTATAAAATTTTTAGATATGATCTAAAAATTGATTTATGATCGATTTTATTTCAAATTATGCAAAGTCTTCATGTGTTAAAACTCTGAAAAATCTTTTGGCACACGAACAGAGCCGACTTAGTTTTAAATTGGGTCGACCCAATCCCCTGGGTTAGTTGGCTCAGTGTGGACTGAGCCGATCCAGTTGCATGGAACCGAACAGTAACAATTACTGTTCACCTATAATAATTGTTAGCCGGCTCAATTTAGAACTGAGCTGATCCAGTTTTAAGAGATGAAAGTTTTGCATAAATTCAAGTAAAAAGTTTATAAAATTGAAATTATTTCAAAATTTAACCTAAACCCATATTAAATTCAAACTTAATTGAGAATTAAGTATGAAACTAATTGGATCTAGAATTATGAATTAAAGATTTAATGACACTTTCATAAATCATGGGGTGACATGGATTAGCTTGATCAGATTCTCTTAATTGGATTAGACCTAAGGCTAAAATCAAATGGAATATAGACTAATTAGAAAAATTAATTAAATCTAATCAAAAGTTGAATTAGATTTAATCAGAATTTCTCTAGAACCATTACAATAGTTGTAGTTGGTCAAAGTCCATGTCTTTGATTAAACCAAGATGGACCTCGATCATAGCTCAGTGGTAGAGTTCAAGTCTTTAGGCAAACCAAATTGAATTTGATAAACTAATGGTGTCTAAGGTAATCTGGCAGTTTTGATCAGTGATCATTAATTAAAAACTACTCACATGGATTGAGTCTATGATGAGTTAATGGCATATCCCTCCCACGGATCTCACTTACCTAGCCAATATGGTCAATCAACTTTTGATTCAATTGCTCATTGACTCATGCTGAACCCATGCTACATAGGTTAATCAGTACAATTGATTTAGATGTCGGGATTAGCTTGAATCTAGTCTATCATGATCTAACTTAGTGAATTCAGTGGAGGATTATGATTAGCTGATCAAGTTCAACCTCTTCTCTTCAATATCTCAATCAAATCTTCTAAATCATTAAGTCTATAAAATGAGCTAGTCATAGGAATGACCGGATCATTGTCTCCCATTAAGTTGGATGATAATAGGTCCATTAGTTGGATGATCATTGGATGACCCAAATGTCTGGTGCTCATCTACTATTGAAATTATCATCCATAATATGACGTCTCAATCGAGTCTTTCTTATGGGTGGTCAAGATGACCGACCAAAGTCGAATCTGATTATATGTTAGTTGGAATCTTGAGTATGATCATGTTAATGGTTGGACCTAGCCAGATTTTTAATGAAGGCCAAAGCCTACTGTTAGGAACTTGAGGCAAAATTAATTATCAAAAATTATTTGGTGAAATAATTGATTAAGAACCTACCAATAGATGCACATGGGTGAGCTGGCCAAAGTCAGGCTCGTGTGCAGTCTATGTGGATTCTAGTTCTTACTAAGGAATTAGGGTAATCCTTGAATTAGAGGTAGAGTCTCCCAATTCGTACAAAATAGTAGAAGAATCTTTAGATTAAATTTCATGTCTTCAGGCTTAATTAATTCATATAATAATTAAGTTTTGATTTTTTTTGTATAGTTATGGCCACCAACTTGTCGCTTCATTTATTATTAGATAGTGATAAATTAATGAAATCTAATTTCGATAGCTGGTATTAAAACTAAAGATAGTCCTAGAGTACGAGCAGATCTTATACATACTGATAGATTTGGCACCTGAAAAATCTGCTCCTATCGCTCATGGTGCGATTTGAGATACTTATTTGAAGTGGCTCAATGACCACACTATGATGCATTGCATTATGCGGGCAATCATGGATGATGAGTTCAATCATAAATTTGAAGAAACTCAGTCAGAAGACATGCTCAAGATATTGAATGAGTCTTTTGACACTCTCGACAATGTTGAGTGGCACAAGACCAGTTGTGCTATCTTCAACATCCAAATGAGGGAGGAGGCGTCGATTATCGATCATGTATTTATATGATTGAACAGATCGAGTGCTTGAGCAAGCTCAATTTTTCTTACATGAGCAGCTTGAAAAGGATGTGATCCTGAATTTTCTACCGAAGTCCTACTTACCATTTCTCAGTCATTACTGAATGATGAAGTCTATAGTGAACTACAATCATTTGTTGGAGTTACTACACACTTTTGAGAAGAATCACTAGCTCTACAAGAAAATAGTGAATGTAGTGGGAGGACCTTCTTCGGACGGGCATCATCCCTTTAAAAAAGGAAAGAAGAAAAAAAATAATAAGGTGCCAAGTACTGGGGTCAGAACATAAAGTCCAAGTTTGGTTAGAGTCAGGTAGAGTGCTTCTACTATAAGAAGCAAGATTATTGAAAGAAGAACAATCCTGAATATATTATTTCTCTTGCTCCAAACAAGCCGAAGAAGAAAAAACAATCGGTTACTAGGCAAGGTAATTATATGATAACACCTTGCAGCTTCTTAATTTGTGATACAATGATCTGGATATTAGATACTGATAATCTTATTAATATTTATAATTCATCACAAGAACTTCATGTTAGTAGGAGATTTGAAGATGGTGAGAGATTTCTAAACATTGAAGATGGAAGATCAATTTTGGTTCTAGCTTTAGGAAACATCAAGCTTGTATTCAATTCTCATATCATTGTTCTTAGTAATTGTTATTTTGTCCTAGTTTCTTATTGAATGTAATTTTGTAGGCCTTCTCGCTAAAGAAATTATAAGATTTCAATAAAAAAAAATTATGATATCATTTGAATGGTGTTATTGTAATGTATGGACAATTGAATAATAGAATTTATATTGTATCGTGGCCTAGTGTAATATATACATCAAGAAAATGCTCTAGGATAGATGATGTCTCAGATAGCTATCTTTGGCATTGTAGGCTAGGTCATATTAACAAGAGCAGGATGAACAGATTAATCCAAGAGAAGATTTTTAAAGATAATGATTATGAATCATTGCCAACCTGTGAGTCTTATCTGCTTGGAAAGATGATCAAATCACCTTTTACTAGAAAGATGAATGAGCCAATGAACTTCTAGATCTTGTACATACTGATGTATGTGGACACATGAGCATAAATGCCAAAGATGGATATCACTAGTTCATTATGTTCACAGACGACTTATCTAGGTATGAGTACATTTACTTGATGAAATATAAGTTTGAATCGTTTGAAATGTTCAAATAGTTTCGTAGTGATGTAAAGAAATAAACTGGAAAGAATATTAAAACTCTTCGATTTGATTGAGGGGGTGAATACCTTTTCAGTAAGTTTCTAATACATCCAAAAGAGAATGGGTTTTTCTCATAATAGACTCCTTTTGAAATACCATAGCACAATGGCATCTCAGAAAGGAGGAATCGAATCCTGTTGGACATAGTTTGATCCATGATGAATTTTTTAGTATGTCGATCTTTTTTGGGGATATACACTTAAGTCGGCTTGCTATGTACTTAATAGGATTTCGAGTAAGTGTGCGAATAAAACATCATATGAGATATAAATTGGGCATAAACCAGTACTCTCGCACCTTAGGATTTGGGGGTATCCGACTTATGTCAAATATTTGAAAACAGATAAATTCAGACCTAGGTCTGACAAGTATATTTTCATGGGGTATCCAAAAAAATTAAGGATATTACTTCTACCTTGCTGATGAACAAAAACTGTTCGTCAATAATAAAACACACTTTTAGAAAAAAAAATTTAGTGAAAGAATTAGTACCTCTAAAGTCGAGCTTGATGAAGTTCAATGAGTAAAAGAACTGACATAATCTAGTGAAACCATAAAATTGGATTGGATTGAATCAAATTCAGAACCTATTATAGATGTACCATTAAAAGATCTGATAAAGTATCATACCAATCGGATAGATACTACGATTTCTTAATCCGAGATGGAGATCCTATTGAACTCGATAAAATAATGAGGATCTAATCATTTATATGGATGCAGTGCAGAGGTCTGACTCCGATAAATGGCTTGAGGCCATAAAATCCAAAATGGAGTCTGTGAAGGTCAATGATGTATGGACATTAGTTGAGCCACCTAAAGGGGTAAATCCGTAGGATGTAAGTAGATCTTCAAGAGGAAGAGAGATACAGACGAAAAGGTGGAGACCTATAAAGTCCATCTAGTTGCTAAGGGGTATCGTCAATATTATGGTATTGATTATGACAAGACTTTCTCCCCTGTGGCAATGCTTAAGTTCATTCAGATCATATTTGCGATAGTTGCACATCTGGACTATGAGATCTAGTAAATGGATGTAAAATAGCTTTCCTCAATAGTGAGTTAGAAGAAAAGGTGTATATGATACAACCTGAAGATTTTACATATACAGACGAGTCTAAAGTATGTAAGCTTCAGAGATCCATTTATGGATTGAAGCAAGCAAGCAGGAGTTGGAAATGTATTTGATAAAGTGATCAAAATATATGACTTTATTAGAAACTGAGAAGACCCCTACATCTATAAATGGATTAGTAATTCTGTGATAGTATTTTTTTTCTGTATGTGGATGACATTCTCTTAATCAACAATGACGTTTCTGTATTACAAAGAATAAAGATTTGACTATCGTCTCAGTTCTCCATAAAGAACTTGGAAGAAATATCCTACATTCTAGAGATGAAGATCTATAGAGATAGATCAAAGAGGATGCTCAGATTGTCCTAGTCCATGTACATTGATACCGTGCTGAAACAATTCAGCATAAAAAATTTCAAAAAAGGCTATCTTTCGATAGATCATGAAATTGCTCTCTTAAAAAAAGATTATCCGATAATTTCTCAAGAGAGAAAATATACGAGTAGGATTCCATATGCTTTGACGATAGGTTTTATAATGTATGCTATAATATGTACAAAATCAGACGTGACATACTCACTGGGGGTAATGAGCAGATACAAGTCTGATCAAGGGGAGAACCACTAGAAGGTTGTAAAAATCATCCTTAAGTATTTGAGAAATAGTAAAGACCAATGGCTCGTTATGAAAATTTGACTTGAACTTATGGGGTTTACAGACTCCAGCTTTCAATTAGATCATGACGACAGTAAGAGTGTGTTGAGTTTTATATTTATCCTGAACGGTAGAGCAATCTACTAAAAAGTTTCAAATAGCACATCGAGGCCGACTCAGTATACGAGGTAGAATACATCGCGGCATCTAATGCTATGAAAGAAGCTGTATGGTTGCGAAAGTTTATCGATGAGCTCGGAGTGGCATTCTTTCTGGATAGTTCGGTCCTATTATACTGCGACAGCACTGATGCTATTGTTCAAGCAAAGGAACCAAAATCCTATCAGCATACCAAGCACATACTGCACTGCTATCATCTGATCCAAAAGATCATGGATCAAGGTGACGTCGAGCTTCAGAAGATTAATAGAAAGGAGAATCCAATCAATTTATTACTAAAGCCCTCAATGTCAAGGAGTTTGAAGATCATAAAATAAGATGGATATACCATACTGTACTAATTGACTTTAGTCCAAATGGGAGTTATTAGAAATTATATCCCAGAGTCAATCATCAGTCTGTTGATGGTTGTGCTCATTTGTACTTATATATGAATTATTAATAATAAAAATTATTTAGCTATTTCATCATAAATATTTACATCTTTAATATAAACTCCTGGATTGTGATGAAACTCTTAGGATTAATTTAAATAGAGGATTTAATCGTTAAACTTATTCATGATCAAATGATATATTATTACTAGAATGATAATGATATCAAGTATAGATCATGGTGTGCCATATAGATTGATTGTCCTCTTAACCAAAGAGTGTAGAGACTGGTATAGCATACAGTGGAATATAAGAATACATTCGTACCAAACGTGACCAACTGTGGAGCACTCTATTATCAAGAGTAGCTTACGAAGGGTATGAGTATAAGTGTCCCTTCGACCTGAGATCACCACAGTGACTTACGAACAACTTACTGTATTTTAGTGCTGGACTATCTGAATTTTTAATTCAGTGACAGAAGATTTTTAAATGCAATCAAATATTTGTCAAGTCAGTGCATCAATCAAGATGGGATTGTTCCTTCTGAATAAGTAGGAGTTAATACATTAGTGTATTTCAATTTAATAAAACTTTGACCAAAGTAATCCATATGATGGATTTGAAAGGTTGAAATATAATGTGGTTGACTACTCCAAGATTGACAGTTAAATCCTAGATTATCTTAAGCATTAGGGTCAAAGGGATGAATTATACGATAACCATGCGTCAATAGATTCTTGAATATTGCTTTGCAATCATTCGACCTATTCGAATGTTGGATCTCATTATTAGATAGTTACATTGATGAGTTCAGAAAGATGTTCCTGTACTACCAACTAGGTTCGAATCTATGAGGTCACACTTAAAAAAAGTTACTGACTGATCATATGACTGATCAACGATTGAGATTCATTCTAAGATTTAATCATCAATTCGATTGATGGTTAGCCTTATGCAAAAGTTGCAATCTATTATAGGAGAATTAATTGGTAACTAGATTACTAATTAGCTCAATTTGGTTGAGCAAATTAATTTGGTTCAAGTCTAATTGAATTGGAATCAATTAAGATGATCTAATTGTCTAGGGTGAATGATTTCTGATTTGAACAGGACTTAGACTTAATTAAATTCTGATTTGATTAAAATTTAATTATATTTGAGATCTAATTGGATTTGGTTCAGATTGGTCTAATTGGTTTAATCTAATTTGATTAGGTTGGAGACTTATTGGATGAAACCCTAGAGTCCAAAACAAGTTGGACTCTTCACTATTGCTGACCACCCTTATGCGCATGCCCTTCCCAATACCAAATTCAGATTGGCATGATGAATCTCCACCCTAAGAAGCTTTGTCCCCCACTCTTGATAGGAATCAAGAGTTTGGATCAATTGGTTGATTCAATCGAATTCAGATCTGATTTGAATTCAAGTATAGATAAGAAATTTGTTCTCATCCAAACACCTCCATGCCTCATCTATATAAACCCTTGATTTTTGTGGGACAATAATCAGAAAATAGACATCATTAAGAGATCTTTGAGCTAGGATTTTTGGGCATGAGGCTTGGGGTTGGGCGGCTACCTATTGGTGTGTGAGCATAGAGAAGTTTTTCCTCCTCTTGGGTGAGCGTCCTAGATCTATTCTAGGGTTTTAAGAGAGAAAACATAAGAGAGAAAGAGTTCTTCTCTCCTTCTTCCAGTGCCACAAGTCATTCTTGTTCTTCTTTAGATTTGGATGGGTCCGGAACATCCGAACATAGAAGAAAGATCAGCCTCCCAAAAATTTCTTCACGATCTAGCACTCTTGCAAAAGTTGAATAGTATGGTGCTTCGAGTGGATCACCTGTAGAGGTCGGACATACTGTGCAACTACGAGCAACCAGTAAGATCATAATTTTCAGATGTAGAGTCCTTCTACCTACATAAAGGTACCGAGTTCTAAACTCATACTTAATATACATAGAATGCATAATGTAGATTAGATCTATAGATGCGTGTGTGATATGATCATGCATGCGGTTTTCTTTTTCAGATCATATACATGTATCATAACACGTTATAGGTCCTAGGGTAGGCGTTAAGATAAGATCTTAAATATGAAATATAGATTAAAATTATTAATTAATTTTTATTATATAAAAATTTGAAAATACGTACTATGCGCCTGTCAATTTTCCAACACCAACGTCTTCCCAGAAAGAATCAAGCGTGAAGAAAAACAAATTCATGGGTTTTTTTTCTCTTCCTACAGACCAATAGGCCCATGGTCTCAGATTTAGGTTGGGACTTCGGTAGGCTTCTAGAAAATGCTGCCTAGACAGCTAATAAACATAATTCCTATAGGATATTTCCATAGGAATATCAAAACATGCCCTTAATCTTACCAAGTTCTAAAGAAGGTATTCCTGCAGAAAGACAAATAGCTTGACTTGTTACTGCTTTTCCTATGAATACTATGACTTTCATTCAGAGACACACTCATATGGAGCTTAAATTTATGGAACTCCTATGGCATATGAAGTTTAATTATAGTTCTTAAAGCTAGCAAAGCTATCGACCTGTCTCTATGCATTTCTGACAATTACAAAACCACTGCGACATCATGAACTCCAAAACTAGTTTGGTTAGTACCTGCTCAACCAATTAAAATATAACTAGATGTTAGCTTTGCTCCACACCTTTTAGGAAGATTTCTTTGTGTAATCACATGTTTTAAGTCCCCCATCTGCCATCTTGAGTCCATATTGTTTAAGTTGTTTCTCTCTACTGAGAATATGCAAGGATATAATACCTTCTTGGTCTCTTACAACATGCCTAATATTTTTACTGATTACCATTCATTTGAGTTGATATTTTTGAATCTAACATCACCAACTAAAATTCTATACAAACACCAAAAAAAAAAATTCAAGATCCTTGTGAGGCACTGCATAATCCTGGTAATCCTGATTTAACTTTAACTGCAATCACAACCCCTTTGTTCTCTACTGAATTCATCTAAAATTGTTATTTTTTCCCAAACATCTCCCTCCATTTTAGTCTACTTCAGACTGATGCATTGGGAACAAAGTCCCTCCAACAAGGGCCTGTAATATACAGCACATGAAATGTAACAACAGACAATTGATAACTTGCATATATGTATGTAACCAATGGATTTGATTAATATTTGAAATTACTTATCTGCTTTTACTACCACTTGGAAAATAAAAACAAAGGAGTTGGCAAATAGGATGGGGATAGAATGTGATCTTGATGATATAAAAAGCCTGTTTGCATAGCTTCTTCGAAGACTTCTCAAGCTACATGTTGTTAAAGCAAGGGAAGTGGATCACAGAGACACAAAGTGAGATTTATCTACATTACATGCAGGTGACTTTAGGACTTGTGGAGAACATTGGTAATTTATTTAGAAAGTCTTCTTAGAACTTGCCTCCTATCATGCCTCAAGGAAAGCTTCCTTAAATAATTTATTAGAAAGTGAAGCAGGCGTATACATGAAGCTATTATAAGATCCATGCCTGGTGCCTTACTTTGCATATAATAAGTATGAATCTGAATATATGATAACATTTGGAAAAAAAGGAATAGAAGAACTAACTTCTGAAATATATTTACATGACTTTGTTAATTGAGGAATCAAATGCCAAACTTAGACATGGTACGTAGTATATGCTTCCAGTATTTAAGCTTTAATGCCATGCTTTGGAGCAGAACATCTACAGGAGGGAAAGAGAATATAAACTGGATTATAGCAACCTAAGCACCTAAGGTAAGTAGAAAGAGAAAAAATGCCCAGATTTGTTCAGCAATATTTCTATCTTCCCTGAACTTGGCATTGAGTCCACCATCATCACAACATTCGATCATCAATCCTCTTTTCCCTGACCTCCTCCTCTACATTGCCTATCAAGTATCACCTCTGTTAGATAATTTTACACTTTTATGCTTGGGTCATGCTTTAATATTCATGCAAACTTAAATTATAATAAATCATACCTTTTGCCATCGCCTCACCAATACAATGATCATGTAGCCCGCACAGCGTCTGATCTTCCTTCACGGATGGTTGGTCTTCTCTCTCCTCACCCTTCTCTTTTATGTGGATGATTGATAGGAATCATTTACTCTTCTCAGAGTTGAAGAAAGGGATCAGGCCACTTCTATTTATATCTGCACTTATCTTGTCCCATCAAAAACTTATTTTAATTGGAGTTGACTTTCAGTCGAAGTTTTATCAAGAATAGGATTTTTTAATTAATTGGGCTCACTGTAACTAATTAAAGACATGTGGCTGACCCAAAGAGTCAAACCTGACTAACTGATAATTAAGTCATATTAAGAGTCAAATCCAATATTCTCTCATTTGACCTATATTATCACTTAAAATAATACTTTATTTTAAAAAATATTTATTTTAAAAATAAATATTTAATTTAAACAACAGTCCTAAATCAAAATTTTGAAATTGACCCAACGAGTGCACGCTCATTTTAAATTTACCCAATTATCTATACCTTGAAAGATTCTTTATACTTTGATGAAGTAAAACCATTAATACAGATCATGGTGATTATACATCTCAATTGACATACTTCCTTCTAAGTATCATGACATCAATAATTCTCACTTAACCCAGTCTTATATATTGAAATACATATGCTATCAAAATTATATTGCCTATGATAATGGCTCATTGTTATGTCATATGAATGACACTTCTATTTACTTTAATTTGGACAAAAATCAACCATAATGTATACAAATAATAACTAAACAAAATTATTGAAATTATATCCTAAATGTTCTAAGTCTAGTATATAGTGATGTATGTGGATTCATGAGCACAAGTGTCAGAGGTGGACATAATTACTTCATTACTTTCACTAACGACCTATCTAAGTATGGGTATGTCTATCTTATGAAGCATAAATTTGAATCATTTGAAGTATTCCAACGATTTCGTAATGAAGTAGAAAATAAATTGAGAAAAGTATTAAACCTCTTCAGTCAGATCGAGGAGGTAAATATCTTTCAATAAATTTTTAACATATCTAGAAGAGAATAAGATTTTCTCATAATGGACTCCTCCGAGGATATTACAACATAATAGGGTGTTAGAAAGAAGGAATTGAACACTATTAGACATAATTCGATCCATGATGGACTTTGTGACTCTATCAATCTCTTTTTAGAGATACACTTTAGAAACTGCATGTTATGTGCTGAGCAAGATTTCAAATAAATTTGTAAATAAAATTTCATATGAGAAATGGACAGGATGTAAGCCAGTACTCTCACACCTTAGGATTTGGGGGGCGTCTGGCTTATATCAAATATTTAAATATAGATAAGCTTGGACCCAGGTCTGATAAGTGTTATTGTAGGATATCCAAAAGAAGAAAAGGATACTATTTCTAACTCATTGAAGAATAAAAAGTGTTCATCAGTAATAGAAAATCTTTTTGAAAAGAGAGTTTCTTAAAGAAAAACTGATGCCACTAAGATCGAGCTTGAAGAAGTCCATGAGGTAGAAAATCAGACACCTTTGAGTAGAAATATAGTATCAAATTTGATTCAAAAATCAAATTCGAAGCCTATCATAAAGGCATCATGAAGGAGATCATGTAGAGTACCACATCAACTGGATAGATACTATAATTTTTGATCTGCGATGATTATCCTATCGAATTAAATAAGAACAATGAGGATTCAATCACCTATATGGATGTCATGCAGAGGTCCGATTCTAAAAATAGCTAAAAATCATGAAGTCCAAAATGGAGTCCATGCATATCAACAGTGTACGGACACTTGTTGATCCATTCGAAAGGATTAAACCATAGGGTGTAAATGGGTCTTCAAAAAAAAGAAGAGCAGACAAAAGGTAGAGACCTATAAAGTCCATCTAGTTGCCAAGAAATATCGTCAACATTATGATATTGACTATGATGAGATATTCTCTTTTGTAGTAATGCTCAAGTCCATTCGGATTATGCTTGCTGTAGCGGCACATCTAGATTATGAGATCTAGCAAATGGATATTAAATTACTTTCTTAATGGAGAGTTAGAAGAGGAGATAGATATGATACAACCTGAAAGGTTCACATCCATAGACAAATCTAAAATATGCAAGCTAAATAGGTCAATTTATGGACTAAAGTCAGCTTCTCAAAGTTGAAACATACATTTTGATAAGATGATCAAAATATATGGCTTTGTTAAGAACAAAGAAAGCCCTGCATCTATAAATGGGCTAATGGTTCTGTAGTCATCTTTCTTGTATTGTATGTAGATGATATACTCTTAATAGAAAATGACATCCCTGCATTACAGAGTATGAAACTCTGATTATCATCATAATTCTCCATGATGGATTTAGGAGGAGCTTCCTACATCTTAAAGATAAAATTTATAGAGATAGATCTAAAAGGATGCTTGGACTGTTTTAATCCACGTACATCGATACCGTGCTGAAATAATTCAGCATAAAAATTTCAAGAAGGGCTATTTATCGATAGGCCAAGGAATCACTCTCTCTAAAAGGGATTGTTCGATAACTTCTCAAGAGAGAGCGTATAAGTAGAATCTCATATGCCTCGATAGTGAGATCTATCATATATATTATGATATGTACGAGATCGGATGTGATCTACTCATTAGGAGTAGTAAGTAGATATCAGTCTGAGCCAGATGAGAACCATTGAAAAGTTGTAAAGACAATCCTTTAGTATTTAAAAATATTAAGGACCAATGGTTAATCTATGAAAATACTGACTTTAAACTTGTGGGATATATTGATTTCAATTTTCAGTCAGATCATGATGACAGTAAAAGTATGTCTGACTATATTTTCACTTTATATGATAGAATAATCTATTGGAAGAGTTTCAAATAGTACACAGTAGCTGATTCGATATGTGAAGTGGAATACATTGCGGTATCCAATGCTGTAAAGAAAGCTGTTTGGTTGAGGATATTTATCTGCAAACTTGGAGTGGTTCTCTCAGTTGAAAATCTAATTCTATTGTATTGTGACAGCACTGGTGCCATCGCTCAAGCCAAGGAACTCAAGTCTTATCAAAAAATCAAATATATTCTGTGTCGCTATCATCTAGTCCCATGAGATCATCGATTGAGATAATGTCGAGCTACTGAAGATTGATGAAAAAAAAAATCTAGCCGAGCCCTTTACTAAAGCTCTCGAGATCAAAGAGTTCAATGACCATAAGTAGAAGATGAGTATTAGATACAGTCTTGATTGACTTTAGTCCAAGTAGAAGTTATTAAAAATTATGTCCTCAAGTCAATTGTCAATCTATAGATGATTGAGCTCTTTATAATTTATATATAAATTATTAATGAATAAAAGTTATTTTTGACAAGTTCGTCATAAAAGTGCATCTTTTTTAAACTCTTGTATTACGATGAAGTCCTTAAAACTATTAATATAATCAATAAAGGAGAATTTTTGAATAGTTCTTAAACTTATTCATGATCAAATCATACATTATTAACAAGGATAATAATATTTATCAAGTATAGATTATTGTGTATCATATGCGTTAGTTGTCCTCTTAACCAAGAAGTATGGAGACACTCGTAAGATATATAGATGAGAAGTAGAAGCACATCATCACTGAATACTGACTCACCTGCGGAGTGCTCTGCTATCAAGGACAGCTCATAAAGGATATGGATAAAAGTATCCCTCCAATCTGAGATCACCACGGTGACTTTCAAGCAACTCACTATACTTTAGTACTGGACTACCTGTATTTCTAATATAGTGATAGAAGGCCACTGGATATAGTCAAGTACTTATGAAGTTAGTATGTGAGTCAAGATGGGATTGACCCCTTCAGATTATAAGAGTTAATACATCACTGTATTTAATTCAGTAAAATCTTAGTTAGGATAATCTTATGATCTGTCACAAGATTTGAAAAAGATTGAAATACAATGAGAATGACTATTCCAGGGATGACAGTTAAATCCTAAGTCACCTGAAGCATTAGGGTCAAAGAGATGAATTATGCTGTAACCATATGTCAAAGTTCTTAAATGTTACTTTGCAATTATTTAACTTATCTGAACATTGAGTTTCATTGCTAGATGGTTATTTCGATTAGTATAAGAAGTAGTTCCTATGCTATCAATTTAGTGTTCGAACTTATAGAGTACGCATAAAGTCAAACAACATAGGAAAGAATTGACTGAAAATTTATATATTCAATTTAGAAGTATGATACTTGATTGAATATATAGATTTACTTAATTGAGAATTAAGTTATAGGTCATACCGAATTACACATTGACTATGTGCAGGTAGCACTGCAGATGAAGTACAGATTTGATTCTGAGGATGAATTTGATCAAATCTATAATTCAAAAATTATGAGATTTTGAATTCAAGTCATAATTATTTTATATCAAATCTAATCTATTTATGGCATCTTTAAATAAGACTGGATTATCCTTCATTCCAATATCATAATCATATTCTTGTAAGTCAACAACATAATCATCTGAAATAGCCGATTTTCTAACTCTAGTATATCTTTATAATATTTCAGATTCAGTATCATTATTGTGATTATTTTCAATCAGATCAAATTTATTGACTATCTATTCAGAAAGTGATGTATTAATCACCATTGGTGCTCCATAATTTCATATGGAATAGGTTCATGTGGAATATCTCTAGGTGTTATTATAATAGGAAGAGATTCTCTTATTTTCTGAAACACCGCATTACGTAGTTCACCACGCTCACTATTTTCACCATCCTCAATAAGCCCAGTAGTTCCACTTTCAACAATTCTAGTAGTGTGTGATGGACAATAAAATCTAAAACTCTTTGATCTTTCTGGTTATCCTATAAAATAATAACTAACAGTTCTAGGATCCAATTTTTTTTTGTGGGTTATATAGTTGAGCGTCTGCAACACAACTTCAAATATGTAAATGGCCTAAACTTGGTTTCCTACCAGTCCATAACTCAAAAGGAGTTTTACGAATGGCTTTATTAGGTACCTTGGTTTAGGATACACACACACACACACACACACACATATATATATATATAGCGATTTTTAAGGCTTCTCCCTATAAATTCAAGGGTAATGAGGAATTACCTATCATACATCATTTTGTTGGAGATTTTCTGGCATAATGTACGGTGCTACAATGACATGCTATTCAAGAAATTTAGCAAAAGATTCAAGATTATGGCTAGATTCATCATATCTACCGTAGTATTCACTACCTCTATTGATAAGTCATATATTTTTATATTTATTGTAGATATTTTTGATAATTTATGATACGAATATCTTCTAAAAATCTAATTTATAAATAATTATTTTTTTATAAAATAATAATTTTAAAATATGAAATCAGAATATATTTATGAAAAATAGATATCAATTTAATTGAGCAATTTAAGCATCAAAATAATGAAGAATTAATGAGCAATTGAATGTATATTTTTTTAATTTTTTCGATATAAAATCAAAACAAAATCAAGCCAAAATACCCTAAAAAAATTTATAGCCTTCGGTGCATGGTTGATCGGCCGCTCGATCCACGAATGCAATGGCATAGTCCACAGAAAATCACGTGATCTTTGACATGGTTCACAGGCGGGCGAAAGAAATTTGCACGATCGGATGGCTGATATCACATTAGATATGCGATCGGATGGCTGAGATCACGTTATCCCATATCCAGTGGTGGTGGCCCACTCCCAATACGCGATCTAATGGCCCAAATTGATTTTGAGTGAGATCAAACGACTATTATTGTTTTGATTGAAACTAAGCAAAGAAGAAAATCCAGTGCGTGATCCGACAGCCGAAACACGATCTGAAGCTTGATCCGATGGCTGGTATTCATCCCAATCGTGAATAGAAAAATTTTTGCACCATCCAACGGCCCAAATTCCATCTGATGAAGGATCTGATGGCTAATATCATTCTCGATCGAGAGGACTTAAACACTAATTTTGATCTGATCTGGGCGGTCCAAATGCAATCTAACAGCCAAAAAATTAAATACGGGTATAATATAATTTTTAAGGATTTTAGGACTCCTTTTGCTATCGAAAAAAGTAAAAATTTATCTATAAATAGGAGGTCCAGAAATAAGAAAGAAGAGCTAAAAAAATCGATAAAAAAATTAAAAAATTAAAAAAATAAAAAAATTTAAGATATCCAAGAAAAAAGAAGAAAAATCGATTCGCTCTACGGAGTACGAAGAAAGAAAGAGAGATCGTCTATCATCTTTTCGATGAGACTATACTGATCAACTTCAGATCTTTATTACAGTTTTATTTTATTTATTATTTTTTTAAATTTTTGTACTTGAATTTTAGTTTAATTAATAAAAATTTATTTTTACACCTC
>KE506147.1:112543-130118 GCA_000441515.1 Elaeis oleifera
CTCTCTCTCTCTCTCTCTCTCTCTCTCTCTCTCTCTCTTCTTTTTCTTTTTGAGAAGGACATTGATAAATATAACATCATCTGTTATATGGGAAGAGATGGGTAGTGATATTCAAGTTTTACATAAGATGGCTTTAAGGCTTTGACTTTTGTATGCAAGGTTTCTTGAGATGAGGGCTCCAGCGATTTATCCACACACAATATGCCATCTTTAAAGGGGCTCTAGGGATTAAGCATAGCCCATATCAATCCAACATCTTCCCAGGCTGAATCATATGGGAAAAAAAAAGGACCTTTTCTCTTCTTGCAGACGAACAGGCCGAGGACTTCAGTGGGCCTGTAGAAGATGTTGGCTACGTAAGCTAACAAGCTTAATTTTTGTAGGATATTCTTTTAGAAATATCCAAATATGCCACTAATGTTACCCAATTTCTAAGAATGTATTCATGTATAAAGGACAAATTGTTAGACCTATTGCCCCTTTTTTTATGAATACTAAGACTTTCATTCATAGCACACTCATATGGAGTTTAAATTTATTGAACTCTTATGGTATATGAAGTTTAATTTTAGTTCTTAAAACTAGCAAAACTATTAATCTATCTCTATGCATTTCTGACAATTATAAAATCATTGTGACATCAAGAACTCCAAAATTAGTTTAGTTAGTACCTGCTCAACTAATTGAAATATAACCAGATGTTAGCTCTGGTCCATACCTTTCAAGAAGATTGTTTTGTGTAATCACACAGTTAAGTCCTCCAAGTACCATCATGAGCTCCATATTGTTTAAGTTGTTTCTCTCTACGTTTACTCAGAATATGCAAGGATATTATACCTTCTTGGTCTCTAACAACATGCCCAATATTGTAAATGATTTGAGTTGATATATTTGAAATTCGATATTATCAATTTAAATTCTCTACAAACACTAAAACAATTCAAGATCATTGTGAGGCATTGCATAGTCCTAGTAATCTGGATCTAACTTTATTGCAGTCACAAGCCCTTCCTTCCCTACTGCATTCATCTCAAAATGTTATGTTTTCCCTAACATCCTCCTCCATTTTAATCTACTTCAGAACTGATGCATTGCGGTCAAATTCCCTCCAACAAGGACCTATAATATATAGCCCATCAAATGTAAAGAGAGACAATTAATAATTTGAATGGATGAAACCATTACATTTGATTAGTATTTGAACTCACTTATCTGCTTTTTTAGTATTTGATGCTTTTCTTTATCTCCCCAAATTATCTTTTGATATAGCGAACCTATCTTTATGATGCACAATACATGCTTTCTGTAGAGGCTGAAGAAAACTCATCTAGTATAAAGGGCATATATTTGTAATCATCTCACACACCGAGTCTGCATAAAGCATGATTTCTGAATTATCCAGGGATTTATGGCTTATAATTCAGAATCTCCCTATTTCTCATGCAGTAGCCCAACTCTTAGCCCATGGGCCGGCCTGAAGAGGCCCGGACCCATGGGTCATGCGTGCCTAGCACGTGCTAAAGGAGGAGAAGACTCCGATTGGGAGTCTTCCTCTCCCGACTCCAGTGGACACCGGGAGTCCCAGGGCAAGCCAAATCCCACTAAAACTGAGATCTCATCTATAAAGGATGCCCTTTCGTCCTCTTAGGATCTCATCTATTTCCAGGCTTTTCTTGGTGTTTCCCTTGGATTTCTGTCGGAAAGGCTTGCCGGAATCGCCTTTTGGCTTCGCCGAACTGAGGTATCCACCCTCTGCCTCCTCTTCCATTTTTCCGCCCCTATAGCCGCTTTCGACGGCTTTCTGTGGACCGGCAAGCTGCCGGATGGCTGGAACAGGGTCTCCCTTCTCTTTTTTTTTTTTTCCCTCTTCTCCTTTGCTTCACCGACCACTGCCAGCCGGGTGGTCGCTTCTTCACCGCCGGACGCCGTTGTGGGTCACCGGCCACTGCGTGTTTGAGAAGAAGAGGGAAGACGGGTGTTTTTCTTTTTGATTTATTTATTTATGAAGTTGGTTTCCCTCTTTGGAAGAAGAAAGGTCTCTCGTCTCTCTTCTCACTCATTGGGAGATAAAATTGAAATCTACGCATTAAACTGCATGACAAAGACTTTACCATCGAATAACTGTGAAGCAAGTAGGAGTATTGCAATATTTATTTAGAGGCAGCAAATTTGTTCTCCCGTGCATGTTCCTGTATATTCCCTGTATCAACAGTTCTCAAGATCTGCAGTAGGCAATGTGGTATGTATTTAGAGGAAACAAACTTACCCATGTATGTTTCTCATTCTCTAAAATAGACTACAACATTTTTCAGATGTAATGGTAATCAGTGGCAGGTGAATTCACCTGCATTCCCAATTTTATTTACTCAAAAAAATGTAGCAGATTGAGTTTCTGCATTCCCAATTTTAGTTACTACAATGGGTATAAGTTGAGAGATGTCAAAAGGAAAACCACTATGAGTTGAATAGCAGAATAAAATTCTTTTATCCCCGACGGTGGGCACCAATAGATGGTTTAGATTGCTAAATTCACTAGGTAAATTTCTTTTGATGATTGGATTTAATCATTATGAGTTTGGAGATGTCAAAGGGCAAACTATTATGAGTTGAACAATAGAATAAAATTCTTCTTATCTGCGGCGGTGGACACCAATAGATGGTTTAGATTGCTAAATTCACTAGGTAAATATCTTTTGATGACTGGTTTGAATGTTGCAGAGGGATGATCTTCTGAATAGGAAAATATTGAGTAGGAATTTTGACGCACTAGTTCTCAGCTCGGGGTGTAGACTGAGTTGAGCACTTTCTAGTAAAAATAAGAATTTCAAATATTGATCACCTATTTATATATGCACTATTTTCGTGCATCAATGTGGTTTTTGATAGCTAGCTGTTATATATTTATTTGTTAAATATATGTAGTTCTATATGAATTTATGTATCATATATTGCTAATTCTGGTTTGGTGGACTTTGATACTTATACATATCAAATTTTATAGAAGATTATGATCTTGAATTATAATTACTTAACAAGCATATAGTCGAATTGTGTGACTGAATAATATTTTGCAGTGCTCTAGACTAGCCATGTTATTAATCATTCTGGTAGTCTAGAGGTGAGTACCCAAATATTTTTGGATCTGTTTGAGATAATTATATAATATGATGAATTACACTAAAAGACATGTGTCACTATGGATGATTGTGGTATTTTGTGGCATGAAATTTGTATAAGTAATAATTATTTGATAATTTCTTATTTTTTATTATTATATTGGGATATGTGTGAGAATTTTTTATCGAGCTGGGAAGCCCATATCCATCTGTTGTATTATTTTCTAGTCATAGGATGTGTAGTTTGGATAGTTTTGATGGGTTGGGCGTGGAGTTCAACCATCAAAATTGTTAGTTAGTTAGTTGATGCCTGATGAACATCAAAATTATAAAATTTATTGTTTGATATTGATAGATTTATTTGGTTAGATTAATATAGCTGAATTTTTTATGGATATCATCATTCTATTTTTATTTGAGATTTTCTTAGTTTTATAGGCTTTACATGATCTCTAGGGCTTTGCTCTAGGGTTTATGTGACCATGTCACCTGGTCGACCTAGATGACGGGTTCAAGCTGTAGCATCTAAATTACTTATTGACTTATGCTTTGTTTCTGTTGTTTTAGCAAATGTTTGATAGCATATTGGACCAAATGTCACATGGTGAGGCTATTCAATTACATGCCTCAAATGAAAATGAGGAGGAGCATGCAACATCAAGGCCATGGTCAGATCTTCCATTGGAGATTGTGGAGTTGTTTGCAGCACATCTATCTTGGGTGGACCAGATACATTTTAATGCAGTCTGCAAGAACTGGAGCTCAATCTCTGATAACATTCAAACTAAAAGCATACGCCAGTACTCATGTATACTTCAGGTGCTCATAGTGAATGCAACTTCTTTGACCCTATTGACGGAAAGTGTTACACCATGGAGATTGAGGAACTCTCATCAGATGAGCCATTGGATTTACGCTTCTCTGGGAATGGATGGGTCTTGATCTCTGAAGGTGATTTTTTCTTATTTATAATCAATCCATTTACTGGGACAGTCATCGATCTTCCAGAGCTTGATGAAGGTTGGTATCACTTCACCGGCATTTCATTTCTTCCCACCAACATCTTCAGATTGTGTGGTTTTTGGCATTGGAGGTACAAATAGTACTTATGTTCATATTTCAATGTGGCATCACGGTGACAATGCTTGGAAAGAACTATGGTATGATAATAATCTCCCATTCTGTGCAACTCATAACAATCCCGTTTTCATCATGGCCTTTCTACTGCCTTGGTACACATGGAAACCTTGGAGTTTTCAATCCAATGGACATGACATGGACAGTTCTTGATCGGCCAAAACCAGTTCATTCTGTGGTGAATGAAGAGAGAAGCATGGAAGATTGCTATTTGGTGGAATCTAATGGAGAGCTCTTATCTATTTTCAATGGTAATGCTGCAAAGCCAATTCTTGTATTTAGGTTGGATAAATCAAAGATGACTTGGAGGAAGGTATACGATCTCGAAAAGAAATATTATTTTGGATGTCAGAACTTCTCTCTCAGTGCAAGCACCAAGAAAGAATTTGGAAGCAGGATATACTTTCCTAGGTTCAGCGAGGACGAGGATGATCATAGGAAGGGAGTATACTATTCTATGAGAAGTCAGGAGTATTATCCCAAGTTCTATGGTTTGAAAGAACCAGTGGATTGTCTCTGGATTGAGCCAAGCTTGTATGATGATGAGTGAAAATTCGATGTGGAAAGGCCTAGATATACAAGAATAAAGACTTGCTCAAATATGTAGTTGTAGCCATGGAGTTGGTTATTTTATTGCTCTTCAATAAATCAAGAATCTTTAAGCCAACTATTGTGTCAATATTCATACCAATCTTGAATAAAATGGTACTATTATTGTTTGTTGTGTGGCTTAACTCTCATAATGACTAGTAGATTGCTTAATTTCTAACTTTTTTATACAGCAATTTGTGATGCACAAGGAACCACTCAAAAATTACATTGTTCTAGAAGGTTATCATGCTCATCCTATTCAATATATTTAAGAAAATAGCTTGAAAAACTTCTGACATGCCTATAGATAATTTAGCAACAAATATTTTGAAATATATTGATTTATATTAGCTGATGTAAGAAGTATTTGAAATTTCATATCTATTTTGTCAATATTTGTGCGATTTCTCATCTATGGGTGTTCTCGGGTTGTGTTCAATCCTGCTACTTCTAACATTGATTAGGATCTATTACGAAGGTCGCAGTTACATTTTGACAGATCCAATTATATGGAATGCAGTAGTAAGGAAGCACTTAATATCGGAAAATCATTCAAAAAGTATGGCTCTAAATTAAGCGGAATGGAGGAAAAAGATTCATAAATCTAACCCCAATTAGTTCGGAATTAAGGCTTAGTTGACTTGATTTAGAGTTGTAGTTGAACTTATTGGATCGACCGTAAATGACCTAAACAAGTAGAATAACAATTTAACCTAAAGGATTTCTGCCAACAGGTCATATGATAAATAGAGTTATTTGTAAAAATCACTAGGCCCAAAGCTTTAAAATTTGAACTGTTCTAATTTTAAATTGAATACTTGGAAATACGGGAACATAGATACTGCACAATGATGAAACTACGGTGGATTCCTAAATAGCAACATGTGAATAAATTCTCTACCTTGGTCTCTTCTTTGTTCTCCTCACAACTTCAGAAATTTTGAATTATATTTTAAAAATAGCATCTAATTCTGAAATAATATTATCACTCCTCAATCTATATCACCATCAGCACCATCCAGGCTTTTTCCCATCAATTATGGTGTTTGCTAAAGAGGCACAAATCAGAATCTGATAAGGCCCCATTCTCTCTAAAATTTGTGCTGCATTCCGGGCCAAGCTAATATTACGCAAGAGAAGGTCCTAATTTTGAAAATTATATATGATTTCTCAAGTTACTGGGCATGATAGATCTTTTTTGCTTAATATCTTCATGTACCTAATGTTTCCTTTATGTAAGCCCTTATCATCCAACAATTTGTATTTGAGCCCAGACTCGCGGTGTTCAGCTCCGTTCATCAGCAAGAAACAAGAAAACAAACAAGAATTTGCAGATAGGAGGAGAATCAGCATAGTTAAGTAAATTTAGAAGTTGGAGATTGTCCATAGAAATGGACTGAAAAGATTAACGTTACTGGAAGGTCAAATCCAATTGTATCATATGCACCAGATCCCAAGATAAAATGGATATGATTCTTAAATTGTTTACAATCGCCCCTGCAGTCTTCTAAAACTTATGTTGTGCACTTGAGAAAAGACAAATGGATAGGTTTCATGGAAGTGAAGTGTTCTCATTAATAAAGGGGCTCATGCGAGATGCTTGCAGTGTCAATTATTTGCATCTGGTATAACAAGCATCTGCATTTAGCTTTGATACTGGCAACTAACTAGAGGGAAAAATGGATGGCTGCTATTCAACTTAAGATGCCAAATGTAGTTATGGTAGGATATTGTACATTACAAAGCAATCCCTACAAGTATGTTAGTGCACGGTTCTCCAAATTTCTGAAAGAACTCTAAAAAATCTGACTTGCTCTCCAAATTTCAAGCCCTTGACTTGCCACACCCCTGACCCAAGGATCGTGAATCTATAGGTTATGGCAACTGCCACGTATTTACAGAGAATTCTATTTACAAGCATATAAGACATTCCAAATATGATATAAATACATCACATAAATTCATAATAAATTAAATCTAAAATTTAACTAACTAAAATCAATTTTAATCTCTCAAAAAATTTTAATAAAATTCAAAAGCTCTTATATTAATTACATCTCAAACAACAATCTTATAAATATAATAATAAGTCTATCTAAGCTCGGTTGATACTATTAACTCTTGCATCTAAACTCGCTCACAAAGTAGTATCTATATTTGTAATTAACAATCTAAATCTGAAAAGAAAAAAAGATAATGAGCTCGACAGTCTAGTAAATAATGAATATTTTAACTAGACTTTTCAGATATTATCGCATGATATGATGTTCGAAAATAAATATAAAAATAAATATATATATTCGATGCTAATTAATACAAATCAAATCTTTTTAAATACTTATATATATACATAATCATAAATCTAATTTGAAATAAAATATATACAACTCAACAGTCTTTGATTATAATCAATATTTAATCTATATTGGCAGGATCTATTGAATAATAAGTTTAAGCTCCATTGGTAAGGTCCACTGAATACTAGCACATAAATTTCATTAATAGAATCTACTAAATACCAGCGTATAACTTTCACTAATAGAGTTCACTGAATACCAATATATAACATTCATTGATGGGATCTACTGAGTACTAACATTTAACCTCTATTGGTGGATCCACTAAGTATCAACATATATAACCCCATTGGCGGGATCCACTGAGTACCAACATATAACACCCATGGACAGGGTCCACTAAAATACAATTAGGTTAAGAGTACAAATCTGATCTGTATCAAAGTACTTTTGTAACAGTATATATAAATATCATAATTTCATTCAATATGTACATACTCTATCATAAATCAAAAAACTATAATACTTCAGAGATCTCAAATTTTCAAATCACTTTTCATTCAAAATATAATTTCACAAATCATGCATAATTTAAAAATAATTATTATTATAAAATAAATTATAAAATATCTTGAAAAGATTGTTCGTTACTTACCTCTATAGAACACTAAATGGACAGATTTAATCAATCCTAAAAACATCACTCAAAATCTATTATTCAAATTGTATTCTTCTATCCGTCTTAAACCACCACTAATAAAATCTTAAGTTTCGATACCCTCACAAGATTGATAGAAATGATAGCATCCAACATTTTGATTGATCCAATTAGGATAGTTTTATCCGATCATGATTAGAATAAGAAATAGATAGTTCAATAGAGATCAAAAAAATCAAATCAATAGTATTTAACAAAAGTCAAAGTGGAGGTCGGTACACTGATTAATAGTCAGGGATCAATTAGATCAAGTACCTTCATCTAATCAGGGTCATTTATAATCTAATGATTTGATAGAATCAACAAGGACCAAATCTTGCAATACTTGATAAAAGCTCGGATGGTGTGGACATGTTGTCTGATTGATAAAGCGGTTCAAACCTTCTACTAAAATTAAGTCAGACTCAAAGCAACAAGTCACGTTCATTAGTTTCATAAATCATGTAGAGAGAAAATATCAGAAGAGAAAAAAATCGATAAGGTGGAACATGATCAGTCAGATGACACTTCTTGATATCTCAATTGATCTGATAAGGCAATTTAAATCAAATCATGATTGAACTAGCATAAAGATGGTTTAATATAAATCATGGATGATCAAATTTAGAGATATTAGATCTAGTCAAGATGGATACTGGTATGCTACCCAGTGACCACGGATTAAGACTCTCTTCACTAGGGTTACATCTGAATTATTAGAAGGTTCTTAAATTGATCAATCTCAGAGAGATAATTTCACAGAAAGAGAAATAATTCTAGAGAGAGAAAACCCCAATGGTGACAACCAACCTAATCTAGTGACTGGCGGTAGGCCATGATAGTGACAGAAAATCAAGGATGAAACATGAAAACTAGAGAAATAGGAAATTAGAAATTTCAAGAGGTTTCCAATAGAAAATTTGGTAAAACTTCAAGTTTAGATCTTATAGAAGATTAAGGGGATGATGCTTAGAAGGATATACCTAGTCTTCAAAATGAATTGCTCCAATTTCTGACGGTCAAAGCAAGATTAAACCACCGATATATTAAGAAGAAATCAGAGAAAATGGGCAGCCAAATGATGGTGATTTTAGTGAAGGAAAATTTAAGGGATTGAAGCCTTTAAATATACCTCTGTCGAAAAGAACTAGAGTTCATTTTTAGTTGGATTTCCAATGGATTTAGGATTCTTAATCAAAAAAGAACTCCTTGGGAGTTCCTCCATTCCTAGCTATCATAGTAATTCCTGCACATACAACATATAGGCTTATTTTCATTCATATATACGTGTGTGTGCGCGCACGCACACATGCATGCGTGTGTGTGCGCATGCGCGCACGTGCTAGTTCATGCTTTAAGATCCATGCCACTCTTTTGGATCTGAATTGGGACTAGGATATTATATTCTTTCTTTCTAAAATGAAATTTTATGCTCAAAATCTTTTTCTAGAATTCATGGCCCTAATCTCATCCTTGAGCTGTTTGATATTCTAATTTTTGATGCAAAATTCATCATTAAATCATTTCATAAAGGAAAGATCGATACCTCAAGAGTTGATTTGAATTAAAATCATTCATTTTTGGATTCAAAATTAATATCTTAATTTCAAATAAGAGTATTAAGTTTCTCATCAAAAATAGCAACCACTTTTAATTTAATCGATCTATCATAAGATCATAAACAAACTTTACTATACTCTCCAAAGATGAACATTCGAGTATAAAACCTAAGATCGATAAATGATCTCACATTCTTTCTAATAGATAGAAGAATATATACTTCAAATTAAGAGAAAAAGAATCTATTACTAAATATTCTAAATTCAAGATGAAGAATCAATAGTCTACTCATCCTCGACCTCGACTTAAGATGCAAAAAAATTTTTAACATAGTAGATAGGAGATCTACTTGTGACAAGTATATAGCAACATCCAAAATAATCAAGAATCAAAATCTTTATCCTTTCTATTATCAACAAATTTCTACTAAAAAAATATCGAAGTATACATCTATTATAAATTTTTAACTCAGAATCAATATTACTGACTAGCTTAAATAATCCAGATCACCATATTTCCGTTGTGCACTCTAATCTAAACCATTAAAACTTCTTAGATTCATCAAATAATTTTGACCAAATATTATTCTATAATATAGTTGGAAAAGATCTAAATTTTAAATTCTAATTAAAGTCAAAGATAAATTTTGATTCTCATCTCTAATTTTGCCTGAAACACAACCATCTTAATTAACCCATAAGTCCAATAACATATCCAAAACCATCTATAGGTTTGCTATAATTCAATCATGAATTAAATTATAATCCTCTTATCAACTCATTTAGATAATTCTAAATCAAAATTTTATAAGCAAAATCAATAAAAAAAATCTTCTAATGCACCATCAAGTAAGGACTTAAATCAAAATATATAAGTAAAACCAACTCAATCATTTTTTTTCTAGAATTTCTTTCTATGGAGATCTTTGATATCTATCAAAATCCTTCCATAATAATTATGTAAGTCTCTGAAAATCAAATCTCTATATAATACTAGATTTTATCAAAGACCTCAATAATAAGAGCAAAAAATCTAGATCAATTCCTAAACCTAAATTTAAATCATAATTTCATATATATCCCAAAATCTTGAATAGATACGAATAAGATTGTTATCTTGATCCAAAGATAGCAATTAAAGATTTCACTAACAACCACAACAATAAGGATAAAAAATCCCTTGATCAATTTCTAAACCCAAACTTTGAATTGAAGTTTTATGCATACCATATACTCTCCAATAGAATAAATAAGATCTACTATTTGGATATAAAGATGATAATTAAATATTCTCCCAAATAAATATTCTATGATCTCATAATCAATTTTTTCAATAAGAATAAACTTCTTTGCAATGTCCCCAACTATATTATTGTTTCTATATACAAGCTTCAAACATGACCCACATTGCAGTAAAACATCAAAAATATTTCAATCAGATATATAAATAATTTCCTTAGTCCAAACTAAATAACATTTTATGAATGAATCTTTATCTCGCCACTAAATAATAAACTTTAAATAAAAAAAATCCTAATATTCTGCCATATCAATAGAGCTTACAATTTATTTAAATAATTGATCGTCAAATTAATAATCACAATACATAATATAATTTCATGATCAATCTTCTTGCAATTATTTTAGATCAAAATCTAACTAATTCTAACATGATTCGTAAATTATCCATCATATGTCAAAATCTATGAATGATAATTCCTTAGTGATCTTTCATATATACTCTCAAAGTTTTAGAAAATTCATTAAGATAACTTCACTATAATCAATACAGACTTACATCTTGATATCTCTAGTGTCTACCCATCTATACTCGTACATCTAACTCTATATGTTATAATTCATCCATTTATGCTCTAATACTATATTAATTATTATACCTCTGTTCTAAAATCATGAGTCTTGAGATTATGACAACTACCATATACTCATGGAGAACTCTTTATACAAGCATACAAGACATTCTAAATACAATATCAATGCATCATAGTAAAATTTATAATAAATTAACTCCAAAATTTAACTAACTAAAATCAACTTTAATCTCTCACAAAATTTCAATGATATTCAAAAGATCTTACATCAATTATATCTTAAATAATAATCCTATAAAATATGATACTAAATCTATCTAAACTTAGTTGATACTATTGACTATTGCATCTAAACTTACTCTCAAAATAGTATCCATGTCTATAATTAACAATCTAAATCTAAAAACATATAAGAGATAATGAGTTCGATAGTCCAGTAAGTAATAAATATATATCGACTAGATATTCTCAGTATTATCATAAGATATGATGTTCGAAAATAAATATCAAAAATAAACATATATATTCCATGCTAATTAATGCAAATCAAATTTTTTTAAATACTTATATGCATATATAATCATAAATCTAATTTAAATAAAATATATATAACTTAATATCTTTTAACTATGACCAATGCTGAACCCCCATTGGAAAGAACCATCGAATACCAACGTTTAACCCCCATTGGTAGGGTTTACTGAATTCCAGTGTACAACCCCTATCTTGGATGAACCTAGATTCCACCAATTTGATCTATTTGATCTCTATGAAATAATTATATCTTAATCTATCTTGATTAAATAAAGTTATTTGATCAAATTAACTTTTGATCATCGAGCACCATATTGGCCTTCATCTTGACTTTTGTCAGACGGTATTGATTAAATCACTCGATCTTTATTGCACCATCCATATCCTAGTTTGATTATGATCAAATAAAATTATCATGACTAGATCAATTTGAACTATTAGACGTGGCTATCATTCATCATGTCTTCCTTGATTATTCATATTCTTTCTGATTATTGGATTTAACTATATATAAGGATATAGTTGTCTTGACAAGAAGATGTCTAGTAATGAAAAATTATAATGTGATCTATGAATTAAAGATTTAAAAAAAATATAGAATTATGTAAATTTTTTAGAGTAGCTGTGAGATAAGTAATGCTGCATTTTTTTTAAAGTTATTGATAAATTATAAAATATTTTTATATTAGATTAATCATAATTTATGAATCTGTTGCATATATTTTGAATTATTGAATATATCTTTTCTAAAATATTAAATAATGTATGATCAAATGTACTAAATTTGGTATGAGTCATACTAATTGATTTCAATATCTCATGACTTTATAAATTATTCGATTTGGAATATGACATATGTTTTTGAAAAAAGTGTATTGATTTGAGTTGAATTTTGACTCGTAACTTAATTATGTATCGAATCCTACTAGTGGGAGTTAAATACTAATATTTTGATATCCTACCAATGGAATGGTTAAATATTGATACTTGATACCCTGTCAGTAGAGGTTGTGCACTAATATTTTGATACTCTACCGGTAAAGTGGTTAAATATTGATAATCTGAAATCCTACTAGTAGGGATTATGTGTTGATTTTTTGATTTAGTTCATGACTATCGAGATGAATATAATATTTGAAAAAAATCAATTCATGAACAAAAATGAATTCACATGGATCATATTTCGATTAGTACTATATATTGATGCACGTTACATACTTATTTTTAATATATTACTATTGCTTGATTTATCTAGATAAAGCATACATTGTTTAATGAGATGTCTACTTTATTACTCTATATTTTACTATTTTTATATATTTAAAGGAGTAGCTTGACTCGGAGATTCATTATGAGAGAGTGTATTAGAGGCAAACTTTAATATTTTATTTTAGATTAAGTTTTTTAAATTGATACAAGATCATGGAATATTATTTTGTAAGATATTTGATTTAGTTATTTAATTAAATTGAATATTGATTATTAAATTTATTTCAATATTATTTTATAATATCATGATGAGATATCTTACATACTTGTAGGAAGAGTTCACTATAAGTATGTAGTGGTTGGGATGATCCCTAGTCCGCGATCTCACGTCGAAGGCATGACATGACTATAAAGAAAAATTTGTCCTCTCTCTCCTTCTAATTTTGAAAAAAGATTGGCCCTCAAGAGAGATTTTTTTTCAGATCTATAAAAATGAATAGACTTATTGGGAGCAACATTCCAAGGCGCATTGGCTCTAAGAGGGGGACAATATTCCTTTAATAGTCATGGCACCTAAACATGTGCAGCATTTGATTATCAAGAGATAAAAATTAGCACTGTTCTATTTGGTCTCGGATAATATGGTAGACCTAGGCTAATTATTGCAAGCTTTAGATGTTGCACCTCTAGACTTTAGTTAATTGTCGCTCATAGCTACATCTTAAGGTTACTTGCCATGCTCTAGGAAATTAATCAAGAAATTACATAGGCACATCTATGTAATTAATAGGATTCACTTCTTAGCTTCACACATGCACTCGTGATTTGCTGCTACTATCAGAATAATCCTTCATTTTCCTGTTTGGAATTCCATATATGTGCTCAAGCTCTATTTGGTAACTTTGGTAAATCCATTTTCATATATTCTCTTCCCGTTGCTTGGCAGATCTCATAGATAAGGTTCAGTCTTAAAAGCTATGGTTTGCCTTTGACCTCTGTAACTTTTGTAGTTATCTTACCTCCATCTTTTCCTAAAGTCACTATTGTTATACCCATACACTCACTGATGTTGGAATATTTCATTTTAATATTCTAAACTTATCTTGTAATATTTTACTTCCTAAGGAGATTATAGCTTACCTTGCTAGCTTTTACCCCTTTGCATGTTTCTCTATAGGACATTTTTGAATCAGTCTACACTGTGCACTTCTCCTACACGCACGCATGCACAGTCATATTTGCATATGTATGTTAGACACATTTTTGGCTGAATCTCTTGGTTATAGAGTTCATATTTATAGTTGTTCATGTGAGCATCATTCTTTATCCACATTAATGGCTAAATGGTCTCCATAACCAAATAATAATAATAATAATAATAATAATAATAATGAACAAGTGTTAGAGCCCAATGTGCATATTGTGTATATAGGAATCAAACTAGCAAAGCGCATGTGCTCTTTTTAAAGTAAAAACTTGTTCTCTAGTTTGAGGTGCATAATGGTGGTTAGCCTCCTTTCCGACCTCCACTAGTCGGTCTTATTCCAAGGACAAGGACTAGTGGAATAGTAAAGTCAAGTCCACTCTCATCAGAGATTCTTTGATCGGAGGCCCTCCGATGCTTAACCGAAGCTTGAGAATAGTAAAAAATAGAAAAATGAAGCAAGAGAGTGTGAATTGTTTCTATAGTAGAAATCATCTAAAGGGCTCCCTTTATATGGGGAGAATAATCGAGCATTCCCCCAAATTTGATAATGAAAGTGGAGAATCAATGCCCACATTCACTAGAGACGTAGGTAATGGGTTATGGTGTTAGGAAATATGTCCTAAAGCCAATCGTCTAGATGATTGTGCTCTTTATAATTTGTATATGAATTATTATTGAATAAAAGTTATTTGACATATTCATCATAAGATTACATCTTCTTTATTAGAATTATTGTGTTGTGATGAAATCCTTAGAACTATAATGACAATCGATAAAGGAGGATTTATTGAATAGTTCTTAAAATTATTCACGATCAAATGATATCTCATTAAAGGACGATGATGTTTATCAAAAGTAGGTCATTGTGTGCCATATAGGTTGGTTGTCCTCTTAACCAAAGAGTATGGAGACGCTGGTGTGGTATACAAGTGAAATATAAAAGTAAATCATTATGGAACAAGTAACTCACCTATGGAGCGCTCTGCTGTTAAGGGTTGCTTGTGAAGAATATGGACATAAATATCCCTCCGATCTGAGATCATCATAGTGACTTACAAGTAACTCACTATACTTTGATGTTGGATTATCTAAATTTTTAATTCAGAAATGAAAGAATTTTGGGCACAGTCAAGCACTTGTGGTAATCGGTATGTAGATCAAGATGGGATTGATCTCTTCAGATTTTAGGAGTTGATGCATCACTATATTTTAATTGAATAAGACCTCGACTAGAGTAATCCATATGATAGGTCATAGAATTCGAAAAAATTAAATACAATATAGATGACTAATTCAAGATTGACGGTTAAACCTTAGGTCGTCTTGAGCATTCAAGGTTAAAAGGATAAATTATATAGTAACCATATCCTATGGTTCTGAAGTATTACTTGTAAACATTCGACCTATCTAGATATCGAAAACCATTGCTAGATGATAATTTTGATTAGTATAGAAAATAGTTTCTTATGCTACCGGCTTAATGTTCGAACATATTGAGTCACGTATAAAGTCAGACAAAATAAAAAAAAATTGACCTAAATCTATATGTTCAATTTAGAAATACGTGATTTGATTGAACAATAAATTAACTTAATTAAAAATTAAGTTAGAGGTCATACGGGATTAAACAGTTGATTATGTCTGGCTAGTACTGAACATGAGGTTCAGATTTAATTTCGGAGATGCTGATGATCTTATCAATGATCCAAAAATTTATGAGAGATTAAATTATATCCTAATTAATTTTAAATTTGATCTGATTTAATTAAGATTTGTTTGGATTAAAAATCTAAGTTCGACTTGAATCAGAATGTTAATTAGATTGGGATTGACAGCCTATTTGAATTTAATTCGAATCAGATTCGAGTTGGATTCGATTTAACCCATATTTGGATTAGATCCTTAGAGTCCCATTTACCTGAGACTCTCTCTCATAAGTCACTGACTAAAGATAGGAGGAGCGCAAAAATACTTCCACCCCATATCAAATATGCGGCATGAAAGAGTTCACACTGATGGTTGGCGCAAAATGTTTCTTGGGTCTCCTTATTTGATAAGGATTATGGTCCTAACCAATCAAGGGTCTTAATCAGATAACTAAGGCATCACCTATTTAAAAGGGTAGGATCTATCACCAGTGGTTAAGCTATTTTGTGCGATAAAAAAATAATAGGAGAGTTTCTACATCACCATGAGATAGAAGTTCTTTTGTGCGGCAAAAGAATTATGGAGGGCACTAATCAGCATGTGGTTTTAATTCTTGGCATGAAGGGTCTTTGATGTGAACCATCTTGGCATGAAGACTCTTATCTAAGGTGCTCCCCTGCTACAAGATTAGATCACAACCTTCCCTTCCATCCCTTCTGAAGGATTGATGTATAGGACTTCATCTCTCTTCCCTATGGAGCTTGACATGCACACGAAGTAGAGGATTTGTATGTTCAAACCTCTCAAGGTATCGGATTTAAGTTCTTTTAGAGATTCTGATTCCTATTTCATTATGAACAAGACAATCCATAATTGTTATGTAATTCTTAGAATAGAAAATTATACAGATGCACCCTGACGATCCAATCTAATCGGATGAACTTTTTCTTCAACTGGTTTCAGAGCTAGGTTGATATATAGATACGTAGATTAATTTTTTGGTATGTATATATGTGATATATTATCAAATTTTATGGTAGATAATAAATCTGATTTAGACCTATTAGTATAAATTTATAATCTAATTTTGACCAAGATTTCAAGAATTAAATCTATGGTTGATCGAAGATTGTTATAAATCTATTATAATAGAATTTTTTTGATGTAGCTTTTTATTAAATTAACAATCTGATTATATATCTATTTTAAATTAATTTTAACATTATTTTTATAAATATTTGGATTAGATATTAGACATAATCAAGATCTGAATTGAATTTGTTTTGATAGATTTTTAGATCTGATTTCAAAAAAAAATCTGCATAATGTAAAATCAGGTCTAACCAGAAATTTTATTTCTATGCATTCATGTGTATATTTGAATTATTTTTCTATATAATTTTAGATTTAAATTGATATTTTATATGCTATATAAATTTAGTTTCAGATCTGAAATATGTATATGATACATTGATCTAGTTAGATTTGATGCAAAATATGAATGATATGATCATGTTTATAAGTGCACGTCTGAACTTTTTTACATATCACACATGTAGATTGTGAGATAATATACATATATATGCAATTAAATTTAAAAATTAGATTTATAATCTTAGTAGTTCAGTACTCGAATTGAGATGATCATCAAACTATTCAGTCATAAGAGCAAGGAAGGTTTAATGATCCTCTCTTTTTATTCGATGGAATTATCTTTTGACGAATAAGGGTGCTACTATGATCAAGTCT
>KE506147.1:130634-141940 GCA_000441515.1 Elaeis oleifera
AAAGTGATTTAAGATTCATTATAATTTTAATAAATTAATTTAGATATAAAATTATTTTAAGATCTGAATAGTATATTACATATGATGTAATTTGAATTGATCTGAATATTACTGTGATACATATGATGTATGTATGAGATTTAGATAAAATTTATACATATTTAACTATGAAACATAGATCTAAAAATTAGATTTTAAGATCTAAAAATTGCATGATGTATGATGTATGCTTCACTTAAAATCTTAATAGAATAGTTGTGTAAACTAAAACACATGTTTACATATTTAATTAGAATTAAGTGTCTAGATTTGAGATTTAAAGTTATTAAGATACCTCATAAATCGATGGACAATGGGTTAGCATGAACCAGATCTTCTAACTGGCTTAGACCTAGGATTAGAACTAATATGGACTAATTAGAAAATTGATTAAATCTAATCAAGAGTTGAATTAGATTAGATCAAAATTTTTTTAGATCAACCTTAATAGTTGTAGCTTGATTAAGTCCATATTTTTGACCATACCAAATGGATTGGATCATGGCTCAATAGTTTAATCCAAGTCTTTTGGTTAATTAAATTGAAACTATTTGATCAATTAGTATCTAAGATAAGTTTGACAATATTATTTGACAAAATGACTGATAATTTTAATTGACAGTCTGCTATGGTATGCGAGTTGTTCGGTATGCCCATAAAATCGGATATAGCTCTTCCACCCAAAGGCCTTTGCTTCATTCAGTCGGGTTTTAAGCCCATGTAGGATTGTTCGGTTGGTTACTTCTACCTCTCCATTTGATTGTAAATGTTTGACTAATGTGAGTTTGTCGTAGTATGAAATTTCACACAGAATTCTCTAAAATTTTGATTTTCGAATTGTTGACATTGTCAGTGATGATGGTGTGCGGTAAACCAAATCTGTAAATGATGAATTTCTAAATGAAGTCTTCCATCTTACTTTCATGATTTATGCTAGAGGTTCCGCTTCTACTCATTTGGTAAAATAGTTGATGGCGATCACTATGAATTTTCTCTGACTAGATCTGGAGGAAAAGATCAAGTATGTCAATTCTCCATTGTGCGAAGGGCCATGGTGCCACAATCGATGTCAGCTGACTAACCGATTGATGTTGTATATTTACATATTTTTAACATGGTTCACACCTTCGGATAAGTTCAGTCATATCTTTTTTCATGGTGGGCCAATAGTATCCTTGTCGTAGGACTTTATAAGTTAAAGACTTACCCCCTAAGTGATTTTCACAAATCCCTTCATGCACTTCTCTAAGTGCATAGTCGGCATCTGCTGGTCCCAAGCATTTAGTAAGGGAAGAGAGAACAATCTTTCGTAAAGATGACCATTCATTATTACATATTAAGAGACCGTCCATTGGAGTCATTTGGCTTTTGAGGGATCTGCAGGAAGAATCCCATCGGTCAAGTTTGGACAATCGGATCCATCCAGCTTGGTTTAATGGTGAGTTGCAATACTTCCTCGACTTTGTCGATACTTGGCTGTTCGAGGCATTCAACGAATGTCTGACCCAGCGAGTTGAAAGTAGTAGTAGCCAATCATAAAGTATATCGGCTCAAGTATTTTCGATTCTTGAAATGTTGAAGATCTCGAAATATTTTAAGGTTGATATAAGATCTTTCATCTTCTGAAGGTACTTCATCATAATGAGATCTCGGATCTCAAATTCACCTTTGACCTATCCAACGATCAGTTGTGAGTCGGTAAAGATCTTTAGATTGTCGATCTCAAATTTTTGGTTATTTTCAAACTAGCTAAAAGCGCTTCGTACTCGACTTGATTATTTGAGGCTTTGAAGTTGAACCGAAGGATGTATTCAGTAACTATCCCCTCGAAATTTGTAAGGATGAGGCCAGCTCCACTACCTTGCGCATTAGATGCTCCATCGATGTGCAGCACCTATGCCGACCTTAGATCGGGTTCGAGAGTCGTAGCCTATCTTATTGTGTTGTTAACTGTATCCACTGACTTATTGTCGGGTATTGTACATTCGGCGACGAAGTCAGCTAAAACTTGAGCCTTCATAGACGGTCGTGGGTGATATTATATGTCGAATTCATCAAGCTTGACTGCCCACTTTGCCATCCAACTTGATGTATCAGGTCGATGTAAGATCGCCTTCAGCGGTTGATCTATTAAGACCACGATCGGATGTGCTTGGAAGTACGGATGAAGTCGTTGTGCCAATATGATTAGAGCGTAGATCATTTTCTTCACTCTTGAGTATCGTACTCCAGTATTGTAAAGCACTTTACTGGTGTAGTAGATCGATCGATGGATTCAATTTTCATCTTCCTAGATAAGTACCGAACTAACCGCTTCTGTGGAAGTCGCTAGGTAGAGATACAGTGTCTCTCCGACCTTCGATTTATAAGCAAAGGTGGAGAAGCCAAGTATGTTTCAAGTCTTCAAAAGACTGTCGGCATTCATCCGACCATAAGAAATCCTTCGTCTGCCATAAGGTTTGAAAATGGCAAGCATCTCTCGATCGATCTAGAAATGAATTGGCTGAGTACGGTGATCTTTCGTTGAGTTACTGTATCTCTTTCTTCGAGCTCAGGTGCTTCATATCGATAATAGCATTTATCTTTTTAGGATTAGCTTCGATTCCTCATTGTGAGATAAAAATTCAAAAAAATTTTGGAGGTTTCCCCAAACGCACACTTAGTCGGGTTCAACTTCATCTGATATTGTCGAAGTGTGGCAAAAGCTTCCTTCAAGTTTCGAACATGGTCTGCAGTTTAGAGATTTTTCACCAGTATGTTGTCCATATATACTTTCGTATTTTGTCTGATCTACAGTTTGAAGATCTTATTGACGAGCCGTTGATAGATAGCTCCGGTATTTTTCAAACCGAAAGGCATTATTTTGTAGTAGTATATGCCTTTGTCAGTTATGAAGGCTGTGTGCTCCTCATCTTCTGATGCCATCCAGATTTGATTATATCCAGCGAAGGCATCTATGAAACTCAAAAATTAATGGCCAGAAGTCGCATCAACCAGTTGATCGATCTTCGGTAATGAAAACTATCCTTCGGACAAGCTTTATTCAAGTCTGTATAGTCGATGTAGATTCTTCATTTTTCATTAGCCTTTCTTACCATCACCACATTGACGAGCCAATCGGGATATGTAGCTTCTCTGATGAAGTCCGTCATGAGGAGCTTGTCGACTTCTTCATCAATAACCTTCTATCTTTCAGGGGCAAAGATTGTTTCTTCTGTCTCACCAGCTTAACGTTCGGGTTGATGTTAAGTCGGTGAGTTATTATTTCGTAAAATTTTGGGTATATCGGTGGTCGATCAAGCAAAAATATCAACATTTGCTCTAAGTAAATTTACTAACTGCTGCCACTCTGGATCGGACAATTGCGATCCAATTTGGATCATTTTTCGGGATCTTCTTCTTTTAACGGGATAGAGATCAGTTGTTCAACTGGTTCACCCCTCTCTTGATTCTCTCTTTGGTCCAATTTATCGACAGATAGAGAGTTTTCAAGTTTATTATTATTTGGGTGGAGACAAAGAAGCAGCGTCAGACAAACTGTTGATCTCTACGCATCTCTTCAATTTCATTATTCGTCGAAAATCGGACTAGTAGGTAGTATGTCGAAACCACTACTTTCAGAGCGTTAAATCCAGATCGTCCGAGTATGACGTTATAAGCTGAAGGAACTCGAACTACAGTGAACATTATGAAGACGGTGCTCCGTTGTGGTTCGGTTCTAGCGATTAAGGGGAGAGAGATTTCTCCTTCTACTGTGATAGCATCTCTTGTGAAGCCGACCAATGGCGTCGAGACTCTTCTGAGTCGTTCAGTTGGTAGTCGCATTCGGAAGAAAGTCGAGTAAAAGAGAATATTAGTCGAACTTTCATATCTACAAAGATTCTTTTCACATCATAATTAGCTATTGTTGCTGAGACAACAACAGCATCATCATAGGGAGTCTGAATTCTCCGAACATCTTCTTCCGAAAAAGTTATTACATTATTGAGTCGTCATCTTTTCGCCGACTCTTTTCGAAAATTGCCCCCCAGTTCGATCATCCGGAGATTATGTTGATCACCTCTGTAGTCGGCTGATTATTTATAGCTTCCTCAATTTACGGCTGAGGTCATCGATCGGCAGGAGGTTGAGTCGGTGGATCTCTTCGGTACTTTTTGAGGTAGCCTCGTTGAATCAGGACCTCTATCTCATCTCTGAGTTGGATGCATTGTTCGGTGTCGTGACCGTGATCATGATGAAACCGACAATACTTTCTCTGATCGCGGCTTCTCGATGGCGCTTTCATCGGTGGAGGGTGTCGTAGATATTCTGCTCCTTCGACCTCCATGAGCATCTGCGCACGAGGAGCAGAAAGAGGAGTATAGGAGTCATACCTGCCGTAACTCAGCCTTGGACTCCATCATCGAGGCGAAGCTTGCTTATTGGAAGGTGGCCGACTTGATTCGGTCGGAGCTCCTCCTTTCTTCTGTTTCTTCTTCTTCTGACCCTTACCTTTTGTCTGACGTCGGTTAGAAACTCCTTCGTCCACGTGTATATATTTGTATGCACGCTCCAGAAGTCCGCGGGAGAATTTTGTCCAAAGAATATGGGAACCGAGATCTCCTCAGACCTCTTTTCATGGCTGATATAGCCATGTCTTCGTTGAGATCTCTGACCTCAAGTGTGGCCGCATTAAAATGGGTCACAAAGTCTCTTAATGTCTCAATCTCTCCCTCTTGATCGAGAAGAGACTGTCAGAGATTCGTGGCGATGTTTGGCTAGTGCTGAAGTGAGCTACGAAGGAATGTTCGAGTTGCTCGAAGGAATATATGCTTCCCGATTGAAGCTCGGAGTATCAGACTCAAGTAGCTTTTCGAAGGATTACCGGAAAGCCAATGTACAAGAGGGCGTCAGTTGCCCTCCGAATCATCATGAGAGCCTTGTAGCTTTCAAGGTGGTCGATCAGGTCTGTGGAGCCATCGTATGGCTTCACTTACGACATCTTGAACCGAGACGGGATCAGCTCGTCCAAAATATGCTGAGAAAGAGGTTGGACGGTGTGAAAGTCGTAGTCATTGGAAGACTTCCAACTTTCCACTTAAAGCTGAGCGAGTCGGTGATTGATTTTCTGGAACTTACATTCATAGTCATCGAGCCACCATTGTTGGGAAACTCTGATGGTGGAATCTCCCGACGAGCTTGAAGGAGAAGCAGAAGGTGTTCGCGACCGTTTCTCCTTCCTAATGTTGTCGTAATGGGAAGGAGAGGGGGGACACTGCGAGCGATAGGTGGCATGACAAGAGTGCCGAGAATGTCGTTGTTCGTCTCGATGGGAGAGCTGAGACGGTCGCTCTGGAGAAGGAGAAGGTGATAGCCGTAGATGTCAGCGACTGTGCCTGGATGGCACCAACTATGCCACTGGTTGCTCCGCCGGCGGCTGCTGCTGCTGAGTTTGTTGCTATTGGAGGCTTTTGACTGCCTCCGTCAAGACGTTCACTTGTTGCATAAGCGTAGCGATCTGGACATCCGTGGTGACCACGAGACGTGAGGAACTAGGCTCTGCTACTGGAGGAGGGGGAGGAACCTCTTTCCGATGGGAAGAGTGCCTCGTTGATCCGATTGCCATCGAATGCTGGGCTCTGATTTCATCATGACGAGTGTGATCACTCCCTACCTGGTGCGCCAATCCGTTGTGGCCATCTCTCTATCGTCTGTCGTCAAGTGATGAGCACCTGCAAAACAGCGTCCACACGGATCGGAGTTGTGTCCGGTGGAGATCCTCCGATGCTTAAGTCAGAGAGAGATTGGTAAACAGTAGATTTCAATCTCGAGAGTAGCAGAGTTCCGGCTCAGAAGTGGCTTACCCGTACTGTTCACTTACCCCCTCTTTTATAGATAATTCTGATGTAACTGTCGAGCACGTGGTCCCACTTTTTATGGCGCTGAATTATCGGGCTATAAGTATGGAGTTAGTGGGTCGTTAATTTTCTTAATAACCGTGACACGTAGTCAATAATCGTTCACAATGGTTACGGTATGTTGAACAGATTAATCGACCATATATCGGTAGAACCGACCATATGTCGGTAGAATCTATGAGCGACCGTCGGCTAGTAATTCTGTTATGCCGATAGTTCAAATCGTCCGCTGTTGATCGGTAGTAGTCGAATATTAATCGGTCAGCCGATCATAAGTCGGTATGATTTGCTCAGTCGGTCGATGAAGAGTCGGAACCGCATGTTCAATCGATGCACAGTCAGAATCGTGATGATCAAAGTTGGCAGTCGATTAGTTTATCCCAACACTCACGAGCCATCCGAGCCCCTTCCCCAACATATTTTTGAACGAGCTCACTCCCGATGACACGAATGAAGCAGGCATCAGTTCTATTGACGACAGCTCTGGCCAAGAGTGTTTTACCAGTCCCAGGGGACCGTAACAAAGGACCCCCTTTGGAGGATCTGTACCAAGCTCAACAAATTCTCTGGGTGAAGCATAGGAAGCTCCACAACCTGAATTAGAACAAAGCATAAAAGCACAGATCTTAGACCGCATAAAGAAAAAGCATACTCAAAGATGCTTGCAGGGCATTGCAAGTGTAGGCATGTTCCCTGAAAATTCTCATTTTCTAATAATTACTGACCTTATTGGTGCAAATGATGACAGGAAAAAATATTTTCCAAAGGGAAAGAAAAAATCATCCCTCTCGCATCTTCTCAATTTGCTCCGTGCACCCGCCAACATCATTATATGTGACATCAGGCTTCTCTTCCACTGTCATCATCGTAACACTTGGATCAATCTTTGGTGGCAAAAAGGGACCCGAATTTGATATTTATTTCTATCAACTCTATAAAAAGGATAAAAGATATGAGTTAAAAGCAGAATTTGATATTAGATACAAAGGTCACCATCAGAAGCTGTTGCATGCATAAATTTGAATTTCTTACGATATGGATCAAAACCTTCCCAACAACTAGACATGACTCATCAAAGTCAAAGAGGACAGACTAACATAACGTAATGTAACTAACTAAGGTGAGGTAAGAAAGAACTGGCACTTTAGTACTAAAGTGTTAGCAACTTAGCATGACTGGATTCAAGTGAGAGACCAACATAACTATGCTCTAAATTCTTAAAAAGCAGAGATTAACTCATATAGCTTTTCTACAAACAATATGAGTTACATAAGATATTTCTGTAAGCAAACTATTTTTGAGAAAATTTTGAAAATTGGTGCAATACAAGGACTTTCCTGGGGTGTCGGCCATCCCAGTATTACTCCCCCAAGCACATGCCCAAGCGCAGAGTTCCGATCGCACCCATATCAAGTTGTTTATGATATTTAAATCCAAAAATTAAGGAAGGACAGGTTAATTATTTGTAGTCTATACAGTATGAACATTTAATTGTAGCCCAATTTGAGTCCTGCAAGCTGGGAAGGCTAGATGGCAACATAGGTGCAATCATATAGGAGTCAGGACCTACACAAACTAGCAAGACCCAGTAAGTATCACAAAGTTATCTATAGATATTACATGATCATAAACAAGATTTTTATCTGTAAGGACATCACAAAGTAATATTAATCTAATATTAAAACTATATGATCTCCATCACTAAGGAGTTTAAGGAAATCACAAGAGTAGGTAACATTATACCCACCATCAGGCACCATTACCACACGTACGTTGCATTAATTTCAATCTTCTAAACTTTATTCCAATCTAAAACAGTGCCATAAGATGCCAGCTGCTAATTGCACTCGAATTATGGCAGGAAAAACTTCCTTCACGGTGTTGAAACCAAAAGTATCCAACTCAACTTTTTCAGACTATCCTTTAAATAAGTCTACATAACATTTCTCTTATTAAGAAAAATAAGTAGCTTCAAAATTTAAACACCCTATACACAAACAGAAAAAACAAAAGAATGGACAAGAAAAACAATTTACATAATTTAAATAGCTTAAGTCTTTAGATTCTTTCCAATTTTCCACTTTGTATGCGGAAATATCCTCTCTTTTAAATCTTATTCGGGTTTCTTGTATTGTATTGGCACTTCTTTTGAACAGCACAACTATATCATAGTAGAACACTTTTCTTTCTTTTGGTTTCTATTTGCGATTTATCCCTCCCTTGTCATATTATGGATATCTGCAAATCTGCATAATTGATTTCTACTTCAATCACCTCCAGTTTATTATCCAATCTTTTAAGGGTATTTAATTATGTAAATCATTGCTAGAATCTTCCTCTTATATAACTTGCTTCCCCTTTAAGACATCAAAATCACCATGTGCAACTCCAAAGCATTCATTTATGGGGACCAGGATTCAGCACCAAACTCTGGAAAGAAAGGACAATATTCCTAGACTATATAGCGACTCCCTCCTGCAATATCAAAGATTGAATCCTCTTCCACACCTGTGGAGCTCATTATGGCCTCTATGAGCGAGAGGACATGAGATTATCTGTTTTAATAAGTGGATATTTTTTTAAAAATCTTTTGGAGAATCCAACTAAAAACAGTCAAACGATAATATATTACAGACAGGTATAAAGATTAATAATGCTCCTCAACTAAAACTAGCTACAAATAAACAGGGCAAACAGTCCTCCAGTAAATGATAGGTAGCTATCAAGTGAACAAATCTATAGCCTTACCCTACACACATGCCTTCTTCAATGTCAGTCGGAGAGACTTTGTCACCCAAGCCAACCACAAACTACAGATACCAAAGCAATTAACTTCAGTGTTCCAGATGGAGGTTGCATAAATACATCAGTCCTATGCAATCAAGCATTTCAATTAAAATCAGAGAATATACCTTGGCAATTTGTTTACGTTTATCACATATTTAGCATCTTCAGTGTTTGGATTTATAATCTCCGTACATCTAGCAACATTTCAAGAGGTGCAAATCTATCTTAGAATTTGAATAATCTGAAAGAGCAAACATCAAGCTAAAAATTCATATATATACATATATATGAGTGTGTGCATACCTACATCTCTCTCCGTGTGTGTGTGAGTGTGATGCATAAACACATATCTTCAGATATCTGTTTAATAAAATATTAAAAAGATGTACCTGTAGAGGTTGCTCTTCTTGCATCATTTGCTTATCAGAAACTAAATCCCACTGGCTTGGTGCAGCTAAACCAGTGTCAGACTCTTTGATTCCTAACACACACATGACGGTGCACGATTCTGAAAAGCCCATTCAAATGAATTCATCCCTTTCACACACTTACAAAGAGAAAATTAGTTGTTACTTACAAGGAGAAAATTAGTTGTTACTCTAAACATCGGGCGCACAAAAATCCAGCCATTGAAATTTAAATATAATTTTCACTAAAAACCTGGAACAAGCAGCATTTAGCAATAACAAATGCATTTCACACCATTTATCTTATTCAAATTTTATCATGGTTTACATCTAATACTCCATGTTCTACACTATGTCTATGATGACAAAAGAACCACTCTAAGTCTTGGCTCTTAATTTCAACCTAGGTGACAACTACTCTAGCAGTCATGAAGCATTACACGTACTTTCATTTCAAATAATATATTTAACCTAGGAATTTCTCCAAGAAAATGGGATATGTTTCCAATATGGAAGGTCCAAATGTCAAAGTTGCATCTTAGAATCAATATTATCAAGTCATTTTTGTTGTTTCAGTTAGAACTCCAGAATACGATAGTTCACAGCATGGTTAAGGTTTTGATCAAAACACTGAAACAAATATGGAACGCTTCAGTTTGGTTGGAATTAGTCCAATACCGGAAATGGTTTAGGATTTTACACTAAAACTAACTTACAAGGCCATATTAAGTCTGCGTAAGTTATCTATGCTAATTTTCTCATATTTCTTATTTTTGCAAATGCCAGACAGCACTTTCTATACGTTAAACTTAAAATTTATAAGGTTTGAGAAGATTTATAAGCATAGCAATGGTACATTGAAAGATATTTAAGAAAAGTAAAGCCTTTTCACATAAGTTCGCTATCCTATAACTTAAACCTTACAGGCATAAACATTCCCATACCCATCAATTAGTAGTATGATATATTACACTCTAGCATGATTTAATATTATATCATGCAGAAGAATTCCTTAAAATGATTACCACCTTACTTTCTTGACTTAATTTATCTGCTATTTATTTATTATCTTTTGTCAATTCTATTTACAGTTCTCCATCTTCATCAGGTTCAATCAATATAATCAGAACTAGAGCCAAAATACAAAATTATCAAATGTTTGGCTAAAATGAAGATTAGGACCTAGCTTTGAACCTTGGCTTTAAAAGCATTGGTTGATATTCATCCAAGAGAACTATTTCAGGTCTATATTAGATAAACCCATAAGGTTAGGTTTTAAGGGTGTTTGCAATGCCTTTATATATAGGTGTATGAGGATAGAAATCATTGGCGATATAAATTGAATTACCACAATTTTAATTTTATGAAGGGCTTCCACCATAAATGTTCTGATTGTACTACTATTCCGTCCTCACTTTTGTTAGTTTTTCATCCCTTTCTTGACTTTTGTGTTGTTTCTTTACATGCTCATCACTCTTGTACATGATCAAGTATGCACGCATTGATGTATCCCCTTTTCTTCATTTTTCTGAATCCAGTTTTAGAGGGGCAACAGAGGTTACAATCATTTTAAATGCTTAGTTGCAATGAAAAAATTGTCAAGAAGGAAAACTTGAAGATTTACCGAAAGAAACTTGGGAACGGAAACAGCGTAATGGGGAAATTTTCAGAAAGGAAATGGAATGGCCACTGCTTGGGCCTAAAAACTCTTTAAAGGTGAGAAAATCTGAGGTATCCCCTACCTGGTCATCCTTGGCAGGAAAGAAGAAAGAGGGTGGTGAAACTTCCAACTAGCCTTACCATCACAGTTTGTAAGTGATTGGTGTTATATGAGTTATCATATACAAAATGGTTTTGCTAAAAGAATTTAGATCTCATCAGTATTTAGAATATGAGAATGTGAGATTTAGCCTGCAAAGTTCTTGCTAAATGGTTCGATGTCTATAACTTTGATAATGCAGACAATTTCCCTTAGGCATGCTGCATCTTCATGTTTTCTTGTAGTTATATATCTGGCTCTGCTGCTTTAGAATTTACACCTTTATTGATTGTGGACTTGATTGTATCTCTTTACACCCTTATTTTCTTCAAATTTGGTCATATAATCAACACCATCCCTTTTTGATCCTATTTTCAAGAATGAGAGCCATCAAAGTATTGATAAACAAGAAGAATA
>KE506148.1:9172-21486 GCA_000441515.1 Elaeis oleifera
TTTTAACGTACTAAAAAATTAAATTTTTTTGTTAATAATTTTTTTTTGTCCACTAAATTTATTTTTTATTATTTTTTTTATAGTGCACCTTTGGCTCTCCATCATCACTTCATCAGCTCAAGCTCAGCAATCAGAGCTAGATCGATCCTCAATGCTAACAAGGTCCAATGTCGATGCAATCAGGTAACGGAAGGCCACCTTTCAAGTTTTGCCGTTTGTGTTTTCCTCCAGGTGTTCTAGAGACTCTTTACTGATGCTTCATTAGTGGTGAGGCATAGGATAAATCTCAAAGTAAGACCAAACAATTTTTGTGAATGTGCACGTGGCAAATAAGTGGTCCGATGTTTCATTCTCTTCGCCTCACATGATACACACCTACGGTCCATTCCAGTTGAATAGTTCCACTTTCTCTAGCGGTTGCAGCTTCCATAAATACTTGCATGACTAAGGAAATGATTAACGGTTTTGACATAGAACATTGGAGGAGCTCCACTTTGATGCTATGAAGCACCAATACTCCTATTTCAGATGTGTATATTTTCGTTGTGGATATATTTCAATATAGATACGTTTCGGTGCGGCACCGATACTCCTATCATTGCATTCTTGAGATTACAAGTTTGTCTCTTGATGAATCAGATGTGGAAAAAAAATTTTGTTGATGATGTAAAAATGAAGCAGTTGAAAATATTATCACTTGATTATCAAGATTTACTATTTTGATTTCTTCTACTTATTCAGACTGTTAATTTTTTTTCATTAATTACAAGTATTTATTTATTTTTTATGACGATACTTATAAGTTTAGTTGAGATTTGAGAATTTAATTTTATTAATATTCAAATATTATATATATGATTCAATTTTTTCATATATATTATTAGTATTGAAATATTATATATATTCAAATATTAATAAAATATAAAATATCTAGTTATATTCATATCGTGATTTTTTCAATTTTTATTATATTGACGTATTCGTACCATACCGTATCCGTACTGTATATCGGTATCTATATTTTTTAGTTTTAAAGTAACTCTATCGTGCTCATTTCCTAGAAAATTTCATTGAGCATCCTAGTCACGCATGATAGTTCTTCGTTGCCTCTCCGGCTCATGGCAAAATACACACAACAAAAAAAAAAAGAAAAAAAATTCCCACCATAAAACTTGTCGAAGAAGCTTACTATCGATTCCAAGGGTTGCCTCGACATAGCGAGGAGCACCGGGAAGAGGCTGTTGAGGGGTTGGTCTTGTAGCCAAGTGTCGTGCTGGAAGGAAACTTCCTTCTGAGTGCCCAGCCTAAATAACACACTTGAGAAGAACCGATGCTGAAGATTTCCTTTGAGCGCTGGCAATGCATTGCTCATGCCAACTTTGAACGGTTGGCTGGGAGGTCGATTTGAGAAGTGAAGTTTACTTAAAGTTCCTCCGTGGCTGTTGTGGCTGTTGAAAGAATCTCCATCACCCATTTGTGAGGAGGCATTGGTTGAATACTTGGAGGTTAAGGATGCCCAGAGACTACCACTGCTTTTGGCCGGCAGACATGATTCCAGTTGATTAATCTGTGGCTATCGTGTAATATGTTGCTGCCGCTTCGTAGAACCCCATTCTCATTCTGGTAATCCTGGTTATGACTTCACTTGGCATTAGCATGGAAGACGTACATTTGGCAGATGGGAATTGAAGCTCAGAACCATGTTGATGCGTGTTCGTCTTCACGTTAATATTAATATTATGGTATAGAAAAGAGGACATCATTAGTCTCACATTGATTATGAGCCAAAGAAGACTCTGGCTTATACAAAAAGGGACAATCTTTCCCATGTGATACGATTTTTGAAAGACAAAACTATGAGGCCAATGGATCAGATCAGATAATACCTCAAGCATCGAGCCATAAGCCGTTGGTCATAACAGTAATGCCCTGGATAGGGAACCACTTTTGTAATTATAGGGCTCCTTCCATCCGTACACTAATCTGTAGTATAAATAAAGAAGGCTATATTGTGGTATAGAAGAGAGGGCATCATTAGTCCCACATTGATTATGAGTCAAGAGAGACTCTGACTTATATAGGAAAGGATCATTCTTTCTACGTGAGGTATCTTTTAAAAGACAAAACTGTAAGGCTCATGGACTAAAGCAGATAATACTTTACGTGTCAAGCCATAGGTTAGAGCGGACAATATCTCACGTGCTGAACCATGAGCTGTTGACCGCAATAGTGAGCATTGATAGTCTGAGATCCTTGGCTTCCTAAAATGCAAGCGGAAGCCAAAGTACTAGGGAGGAAAATCAATGTTTTGACAACCTATCCGGTCTGCAAACCTTTTACATCTTTCTTTGCCGTTCCCTATTCCCAGCAGCGTGCTTTTGTCAGAATATATCTTAAGTCTTAATAATAGCTCACAGGAGAATATGATGAACATCAAGTTTGTGGCATGCTCCTTCGAAGCATTACAAAGAATCAAGGTGTCATCCGCTAACTGCTGCCGCTGCTATCCTTTGGCCTAATGCTTGAAATTGGATTGTTTGATGCGGCCTATTTTAGCGAGCATTCCAAACATCTACTACCAGTATAAAAGTAGTGGGAGAGAGGGTCTCCTGCTTGAGGCCTTTCGAGATGGAGAACCATCCAGTGGGTTCACCATTTATCGAGATATAGCCATCTTACTTCCATTCAGTATCATTTTGATCCATTCTCACCACTTGGGCCGAAACCTCTTACTTCGAGTAGCTCTGGGAGAAAACCCCGATCCACATTGTCAAAGATCTTCTCGAAGCAAATTTTGTAAACAATCCTCTGTGATTTTTGTGTTCACCAGAATAGAAGATTTCTATTGCTGTGATGAAGCAATCGAAGATTTGTCTTCCTTTTATGGATGCTGATTGAGGCTATAATACCATGGTGTCGATGAAAGTTTGTACTTTAAAAGGTATAATTAAATTTACCATCAAAAATGAAATTGATATCATAAATTTTGTTGCATTTGGAAAACTGGCTCCGCAATTAACAAATGCTTTGACACTTAATAGTACGATGGATACAATATGTGATAGATTCACTCTCCAACCTAATATTGGAAAGATTTTTAATGATACCTATTCCTTCGAAGTTATGCTTAGTTTACCGAACTTTAATGATGATATCTTAAATTTTCATAAAGATAAATCTCAGTTGAACAATTTATAGCAATATACAGGTATTCGTGCTTCTTCGTCACAGATCATAAGGGAAGCTTTTATTTTGACTCCTAAAAAACAAGTTCAATTTGAACTTTTCTAGAAAGCACGCTTATAAAACATCACCGAGTACAAGTCAGTAATATTCTTTGCTCATTATTATCTATTTTCATTATTGCTTTTACTAAATAATTTATAATTTCACATTTTTTTAAAGAGAACCACTATCAGTATTGTTACAGAAGGATCATGCACAAATAATCTATCTTTAGCCATTCCTTACTATAAGCTTGACATTATTTTTTTCGTGAATAGAGACTGCATGAAGGGCAACGTGTCTTCAACATTTATCATTCTATTATGTACGTTCTTTTTATCTGTTCAAGTTATGTTACGAAATCCTAAAACCTGTATTAAAATGCCATGTAATCAGCTCCTCTTTTTGTAGTTCAAGCAGGACGCCATAGATTAATGATAGCATCGGCATAAATTGATTGATTGATCAATAAAACCACTTATTCTTTATGGTAAAAAAATACTAGCAATATATATATAGTTTCTTCATTTCATTTTGGTGTGGTGATTCACTAATATCATAATTTGCCCTTGCAAAATGGGCTTTGGTAAATAATTGTTCTATGCTACAACTATTGGAGGTATGCGCAGAAAATGCGATATCAGATGCCAGCACGAATTTATCGCATGTGAAGGATGCCATAGGGAGAGAAAAGATAGCATTCCATATAAGCTAGATTCTTTTTTTGATTTATAATCAATGTGGGATTAAAATTTCGTCCTCCCATAATATTTTTTCTAAAAAAATATAAATAACAATACAGTATATGATAAGTTAGTAGAAACATCTGGATCTAAAATGCCTTGGGCGTTTTTGAAGAGGTATGAAGCTCATTGTTGAGTGCATTTCATGATTCAACTTATTTCTGCCTTGATCATTTAAGTGTCCAAACACAACGTGAGCAAGCGGTTCACCGACAACCATATTGAAATATCACATAAAAGACAAGGTGGTAAAACAAGGACAAAGAAAAATAGTTGAAAAGAGCAAGCATGAGAGTTCTCTAATTTTGCTCTAGATCAAAAGGCCTTGATCTAGGTCTTCTTTGCAGAGGAGTGGTCCAAACATCAAAGGATTAATAATGGCCTTTAGAGGCTAAGTAGGCAACAATAGTAATAAGAACTGGATGATCACCATTAGGATTAACTAATCAGCCAAATCGATGCAAACAAAGAAGTAAGCAGCCCAAAAAGAAGACACGTGCAGGTCATGCTCAAATTATTGGCTAAACTTGTGCATGGCCCAACTCAATCAGCAAAGTCCAATAAGGGTCCAATAGTTAATTAAGCAGGAAATGGAAGACCAAACACTTGCATTTGTGGGACTAAAATCAAAAAGCAAAAAAAGAGACACTAGACTATTCAGCCTAATCTTCTATTAGTGGTGAACGCCAAACAAAATGACCAAATAAGAAAATTTCAGAAAATTTGAAAAAAAAATTGTAAAGCATCTAACATTAACAAGCCAGGTTACCAAGTGAGCATTTCATATTTGACCCAAAACCACCACAATTGGAAAATAAATGTTCACAATTATTGTTGATGCTCTAGGATATGAATTCAGAATTTCACCGAACGGCTTAAACGAAGCCACAAATTTTGAGACTCATACTTAGGCAAGGAAACTAGAAATGAGACACCAAATAGCCTATGAATGATTCAAACAATGGAGAAAACTATATCGGTATTGATTCTAGATCCTCGATCTCTATTACTTACTTTGCACTGGAGGGTCTGGTTCTACCGTGTCATCACCATGTGTAATGTTTAAAATAAAATGACTTTAAATTTTGCATCAAATCCTCCAAGGTTGATGCATTTAGATATTAACCAACTTGCTATATCACTAATATCGATACTCCAACCACTGAGAGAACTAAGTTTAAATTTCAATTCCCAACCCAAATACCCATCCGGGTCATCTCCATTTATAAAACGTACCATATAAAGCATAAAAATGGAACTTCGATGTCTTTATTCTGCTAAGATAATGATGGTACTCCTTCATTGTGTTGCGTTATAGATCTTCTAACCGTGGTCTTTTCAAAAGCATTGACCTACACAGTATTCTACTTCAACATACTTCAAAATGCAAAGCTTTTTGTTACATTATTCTTGTTGAAACTTTCCTAAGTATCTCATAAGGTTCTTGGCTAAGACTTGGGTCCTAGTTTGGAGATGCCATCTCCTCGGCTTGAAGATTTTCCATATTGGATTGCATGATATAGACTTCCTTGAGCTAGACATTATATGGCTTTTGGGGAAGCCTCATCAGGGCTAAAAGGCATTATTAGTTTAGGCACATATTATACTTGGTATCAAGCAAATATGATATCACTATATTTCAAACTATATTCAGCAATATTGGATTAATTCCGTTTTATCATTCTATTTTTAAAGCAAAGTAGCTATTCTCATGCAAGTTGAGCTTTTTAATTTGTTCTCCATGCACTTGACATAATGCAATTTGGTTATCCTGGACTAGGCAAGAAAGTTATTTGCCAATGCAAGCCAACCGAACAATAGCGAGCATCTAACTTGTTGCTAAGCTTCCAATTTTCTGTGCTCGTAGCATCATAATCTTCATCTTCCATAGGCCCAGGTTGTTCTAAAGAAGCAATTGCTAGTTGGGATAAGCATGCAAAGACTAATGCTGATTAGATTCCCAAGTCTCTACGTGGCAGGTTGGCATCTTGCCTTGGACTTCATTTATACAATCATTTATGTCCTCAACTACATCTCTTAAATAGATGTTGTAAATTATCAAATAATGGCAAATATCACATTGTCTTTGCATTGACTTTTGATGGTTTCAACAAGATGACTTAAAGCATCTTTCTACTACATGAAATTGCAGGCATGAACAACTGTCCACATTTTGTTAAGCAATTACATGTGTAATTAAGATATGAATGATTAGAATAATCCTTTAATGAGATAATTTATTATTAGAACTAAGCTCAGACTCATCTCAATTTAAGAATTAAATAGGTGGAAAGCTTCTGAGGACCTATGCAATTGTGTGTCTGTCTCTAATTAGTTATACATTGAGTAGATTTTGGGTATTCATATAGGACCAAGGAACTCAAATAATAACTTTCGACTAGCTTTTTTGGATAAGATTCTAAGTTATCACAAAATGGTATCAGAGTAGATCAAATCTATGATCCATGTGGACTAAGAGAAACTATAGTACGGGCCCATTGGAATTAACAATGGATCGATTATGATGCTTGTAATTAAATTTGAATGGATTTGAACTCTTAGTTTAGGGAGGATATCGGAGCTCAAATGATAAGGGTATGGGAGGACTTGTGCGGGTATATGCTTAGACCCGCATCGACTATGGACTGAAAATATCTTAGGTACTTATATAGATTAAAGAATTTAAATAATAATATTCAGCTAGCCTTTTTAGGTAAAGTCTCATTATTTGATGCAAAGAGGGGCAACATTAGGTATCCTCTCTTTTCTTGTTAGGCTGAATCCATTCTTAATATGCAATTTGTTAGGATGAGCTCAATAGATCTAATAAACTACAATATCTTGGCCCCAATTAGCCTAAATTTGAACTGGGCCCAGTCCATTCAGCTAGCCTAGCCACTAGAAAGGAGCCTAAAGAAAATTTGATTTTAAAGTAGGGAAAAAGAAAAAAAATGAAGGAGGCTCCTCTCTCACGACTTCATCAGAAAAGGTTGGCTTTAAGGACTTAAACTCCCCCTCCATCCTACTAAAACCCCCCTCGCCCTTTTTTGAAATCCCACACAGTCAGTCTCCATTCATTGTCAGGAAAGGACCCATCTTCCTCTTCTTCCACTGATAAGTTCATTGGAAATTGTGGCCCAACCATTGCTGGCAGAAGGATAAAGCCCTAAACTTTTAGATAATCTTCTTCCCATTCTTCTTAGCCCATAGAACAATGGTTGTTGCCGATTACCATCAGATTTTTCTTGAAAGACCGAGTCTTTGATTTTTTTCCTATTTTTCTCCTGATCTTCTTGATTTTTTCTATGTTGTTCGCCACCGCCAACCACCGACCAAGATTCAATGGTTGCATTGATGTGGTCTGCTTCCTCAGCCATGGGCACAATTGATTAGGGAACCTCCCTTATTTCGAGAAATAAAGGGGAATAAGTATCCTATTTTGCCACGAAGAAAAGAGAAGAAGAAAGAGGAAGACCAAAGAAGAAAGGAAAAGAAAAGAGAAAGAGTTTCCCTTTCTTCCCTTTCTCCCTTCTCTCTCACTTGCTTCCACTTCTTTCTCTCTAGAAAGCTTCACTCTCTTTAGTTTGTCTCCCTAAAAATTTCTCTCTAGATTGCTTTTCTTTTTTCATTGTCTCTTTAGAATGGTTTGATTTAGTAAAGCCATTCTCTCAATGATCTTGATTGAACTTAATGAAGGATCCTGACCCATGGTTGTCGGACAACATGCTGGTACCCATCCTGACCAAGATTGAGCCTACTAGATTTGATCATCGATGTTTATTAAATCATCTGTATACTAGTTCAATTATGATTTGATAAATTAACTTGATTAGACTGATCGGAATGTCGATTACTACTTCTTGGCTTATGTCAGATACCAGTAAATTTGATTGTCTTTGATCTCTATGAAGCTAATTGTATTCTAATTTAATTTTGATCAAATAAAGTTATCATGAGTGAATCGATCTGGATCGTTTGATGTGACTACCCACTGATCTTTTCTATAATAATTCATATCTTTTCTAATTATTGGACTCGATTCTATATAAGCGTGTAATTATCTTGACAAGAAGATATCCAACAGTGGGATATTACAATGTGATCTATTAACTAAAGATTTTGAAAATTTTTTTATTGAAATTTATGCAAGATAAGTAATGTAACTCTTTTCTAGATTTATCAGTAGATTATATAATATTTATATCATTGAATCTTGAATCACATTACTTGTAATTTATGAATATGAAGTATGATATTTATTTATTAAATTATTATGGAATACTATTTGATGTATTATTGAAGATATTATTGATTCTATTATGAATTACAATCTATTGATTTAATTTTGGACAGTTTTGTGTTTATTTGATTGATATATGAAATTGATTTATCAAAAAGAGTTTTGAGATGAATTTTGGCTCCTAGCCTGACTATAGATCGAAATCCTACTAATGAGAATTGTACATTGGTATATTGATATCCTACTAGTGGGAGTTGTGCACTTATACATCAATATCTTACTAGTGGAGATTATGCACTGATACATTGATATCCTATCAGTGAGGGTTATGCACTAATACATCGATGCCCTATCAGTGGGGTTACGTGCTAATATATCAGTATTTTGCTAGTAGAGATTATATAGTGGCACTTGACTATTTTGAGCTCATTTTAGCCTAGCTATAAGATATAAATATACTCATAGTTTATGGTTGTCAAGGTAGATCAGATATTTTGAAAGAAATTGACTTATGAATAAAATAAATTTAAAAATAAATTTTGAAAAGATTAAATTTATATGTATTTTATTTTAATTAGTATTATATATTTTGAAATATATTTTGAATTAATATACTCAGCATATTTATTTTTAATATATTATTATTATTTCATTTATCTAGCTAAAGTGTTCATTACTTACTGGACTGTCAATCTCATTATCTTCTTTTCTTTTTAGATCAAATACTTAGTCTTGCATATGGGTATTACTTTGGAAGTTAGATTAGAATCGAGATTCAGTAATATTAATATTGTTTAGATTTAGATTTATTATTATTAGTTAAGATTTATCAATCGAGAATTATTTGATGTAAAGACTTTCAAATATATTTATTAGTTGGATTGTTTAATTACATTTTAACTTTTAGTTATTTAAATTAATTTTGTTGTTTGCTTTATAATATCATGAAGAGATGCCTTGTATGCTTGGGAGGAGAACTTTTTATGAGTATGTAGCGATTGCTGTAACTCTTGGCTCGCGATCTTAGATCGAGGGCATGACACAAACATATACTACCTTTAGATCCTTATTTCTTCTTAGTCTAGTTTAAATTCAAATCCAGCAAGAAATAAGTTTATGACTTAAATAGTGGATTGGGTTATCATAGCAATAAGGGGTTATTATCCAATAAAAAGTTGATTAAATAAAATTATGATCATAGCCTGCCCAATGGTAACACTCCTTGCTTAGTAACTAGGGGTTTCTTCCTCAAGTCTCAGATAATGCATCTAAAGCCTTTAAATTTAAGTAATTATAATGCAAATGGGTCTCCCCACAATCCAAAAACCAAAAAATTTTAAGATCCAATAACAACCTTTTGATCAACTATTTGCCACCATTCCTATGTCTTCTTTCTTTCCATTCTAAAGTTGAGTAGTATGACACAAGAGCTGGTCATACCTTTTTAGCCTGCTGCTAGTCTTCTTATGAAATCATGGTAGACGATTTGATGTTGAGAAATTAAAAGTAAACCAAAGTAAAATCCCCATCCCGGCTCTCTCTTTGCTTTTTTGAGAAAATTACTTTTTAACCCTTCAATTTTGCCCTTTTCATCAACACATCCCTCTATTTTCAAAATTTTTAGTTAGAATACTAACTTTTTATTTTGTTGCAATATGATCCTCCTCCTATCTTGTTAATGATGTTGTTAATAACCACCAATGAATAATAGAAATACCCTCACCCTAAAGGCTATGGTTGGCAATTTTACTTCTTTATATTTTTCAATGGATCCTTCTCCCCCATATTTTATTTTTATCTTCATCTTCCCCCCTCTCTCCCTCTCCCATACCAGCAATCCTTCGGATGGAAAGAAGCTCTTTATGGGTCCACCATGGCAACCACTAGCCATGTCTTTTTGCCTTACACAAAGAATCTAACGTGGGGGTTGGATGAGGCATCGGCGACGACAATGGCGAAGGCTTGATAGGTCATCCTGCCGTCAATATTGGAGAGCATGCTCAAAAAAATATGTATAGCATCATCGTATGCTGCAACCCATCCTCCACGGGCCTTGCATCATCAGCAAGAACTCCATCTCCATTACTTCCTACCTGCTTGAATAATGGGACCCACCTCACCGCCTCATCGAATTCTCCTATGCCATGACTAACCCTTCCTCCTCTGCTGCCTCTTCCTCCTCACCACTAGTGCCCCTTAGCCCCTTGCATGTCCTCTTAAAGCATAAGCTGGAGTCTGATGGATCATATGATTTGTCTCAACACTATTGGCATTCGTGACATTTTCACCATTCCCAATAGTAAAAATTATTAGGCTGGCAGTCTACCATGCAGCTGTAGACTCAGTCAATGGAAATTTAAGATATCATCATTTTGAAATAAATTTTTAGCTTATCTAATCCAATTTCTCCGAACATGGTTAGTCTAGTATCAGTAGCTTATGTGAATCCATGCATATGACATGTGTGAAGAATTAAAAATATTCAAAAAAAATAATTGATCAAAAATAAGGTAGTGAATTCAATTGAGCAAAATATACTAAATTATGGAAGCCCTATTTGCTCTCAATTGCAACTACACTTGTGATACCACTATCCAAACCTCAACCTCTCCACGACCTTAACCTCTTTGCCACCACATTGTCACCATCACCAGTAGATCGAAACCCTAGACTATTTGGTTGAAGAAGCCCTATCTATTCTGTTGGAATTCAGAGTTTGGTGCATGCATATGTATTTCAAAATTTATTTCTAAACACCGCAGTAGAGAATAAGATTAAAATACTTTTAATCTAAATTACGCATGCATGAAAACATAAAACTACATGGATTTATCTCATATGCTGAAATTGATATATGCTGAATTCAGATTGTGATCAAATCACATACCTGTTTCGCAATCTTTTTCTTCAAATTTGGATCTAGAAGAGAAGAGATTCTCTCTTAGCTACACAAGTATCCGATCTCTACGAGTATTCACTCAGGATCAGCCCGGAGCAGCCTTTTTAATCTAATTTTGATTCTCCAAAATTCAACCTGTTGAATGTGAATGAAGTCTGGATCGCGATCAATGCTTGATCTTTCTCCTTGATCTTCTTCTTCTCCTCTTCTCTAGAGTTTCTCCTTGCTTTGTGCTACTACAAAACACCAGCAACCAGCAAATTATGGGATGTCCAACACCTTGGGCGTGGAACTCTTTGGGACTCGCATCCCAAGGGATGGGCATGTAGAACGCCCAAGAGAAGAGAAAGGGAGAGGAAGAGAGGGCATAGGGAGAGCCTTTAGGTATGAGGGGTTGCTGGTTTGGATCCTCTAGGGACCTTAGGAGAGGTCCCTTTAAATAGGCACAAGGATTGAATCCTATTCAATCACATAATATAAATCCTACTGGCATTGAATTTCCTATTAACTTAAGTTATCCAACTTACTTTAGGAGACCCTTTAGGCGCCAACAATTGGGACCCTTACACTCATAATTAGACACCCCAAAATACACCCAAGAGACACCAAATAAGAGAACTAAAAGCCCTCTAGTCAATGGACACATCCAACTTGATCAAATCAAGGTGGCGTCCAAAAATAACAATCAAGGGAATTAATTAGGAACTTGCATCTTTAATTAATATAATCCATAATCTTAGACACTCAACAATGGAGTCTCATGAATCTTATTCATGTAGGTTATTAGTAGGTAATTAAGTTAGAATTATCTTATTAAATAAGTAATCCTAACGGAAAGAGAAATTAGGTCCAACTATGTGCTAGCAAGATTATCATGAACCCAATGAGTTTTTCTAAATCTAATTGATACTTCATAAGCTCAATTACTTATTTCAGATCTAATCTCTTTGTTGTGTGACCCCATAGATTTAATTCTATCTGATAGTAAGATATACAATGATCTCTATCATTGTGTTATTAAAATTTTTTCAATGGATCGAAATAATTTACTTTAACTCAACAAAGATTGTCAATCCAGAATGATCCTAGTAAGCTCTCACAATCTACTAGTGATACCTAGCAGTATATGGTGGCAACCCAGTAGAACTGAAATGAACCTCTAGGTGTAGTTAATGTATGATTCAATCTCTTTACGTGAGTTCCGACT
>KE506148.1:67584-86193 GCA_000441515.1 Elaeis oleifera
ATTTTTTAAAATTAAAAATTAAAATAAAAAAATGTAACCAAAGGCACCCTAATTCTGTAACAAGTTGCTCGTGAGTGAAAAATATAACCCTCGGTTACCCCCATGGATTGACAAATTGCTTTAGTTTAGAATTTTGAACGTAGAAATACGAAGGAAGAGAGAGCACTCATCACAACATAAAAACCAAAAATAAAAAATCACTCAAAACCTATAGCCCGCTCACCAATATGTCAATCTTCCACTGGTTTGGAGATTCTTCAATGGCCATCAGAGAGAGAGAGAGAGATAATTTAAAGAGAGTGGGTAGAGAGAGAAGAGGTGTTGGAGAGAGGGTTACGGAAATAAAATTCTGATAAATTTTTGGTCTTATAGATGTATGACTCAAATTTTATTCTTGAAATCTAATGATAATTTTTCTACCCAAGTTTTGGGTTTTGCTAGGTCAAAAACCAAAGTTGGCTGACTCATGTGAGTTGCCGATGCTAGACTAACCATGGTTAGAAGAATTAGGTTAGAAGAGTTGAATATTTTTTTATTCCAAATGTTGATATATCAAATTTCTATTTGCTTAACCCAAAAGATAACTATATTTTAGTCCTAAAAAAATTTTAAGTTTGTCATATGGTAGTCATGTGATAAATCACATCCAGCTAAAAAAATGAATGACCTAAAATTGAACTATCCCTTTTTAAGCCCACCCTCCTACTAGGGGTGGCAAAATATAACCCAACCCATCAATCAGACCGGCATTCGACCCATCATAAGCAGATTTGGATTTGAATTAAATGAGTTCGGATTGTAAATGGATCGATCTGTTTAACTCATTTATTAAACAGATCGGATTTGGATTTAAAGTTTTCAATCTATCCAACCTATTTAACCCATTTATAAATAGGCTATTAGGTTTGGGCCATGAGGATACAGGCCAGGGCTATGGGTTTGGGCCATGAAGATACAGGCTAGGGCCATTTATTAAACAGTCTCTATGTGGCCATGCCCCGCGCTTCATCCTTTTTGGCTCTTCCTCTTCTCCTTCTCCTAAATAGCCCTAGGGCAGCAGAGCCCTTCACCCCTTCTGTGATCCATCACCACCTTAGTGCCTCATCCACTCCCTCCATCACCTTCATCTCCCACATGGAATCTACCTCGCTCCTCCTCTCTCACCCTTTCTTTCGATCGAACTTGCTCTTGCCTCTCGATTGCTCCCCTTTTTCTTCTCTCTCGCTCTCATGGTCTCAGATCTCATCGATCTTTCGGGGGAAAATGGTGGCAGCGAGGGCAGAGGGGAAGAGGAGAGGGGCAGCTCTGCTGATCGACGGGGTAAAGCCACCAAAAAAATGGATCGAGTGGCTGATAGGGGGGAATGCGGTGGTGATCTTTAGCTGACGGCCCATCGACATGCGCTCCACTGCTCGGGGCCTTCGATGACGATGATGGCCCTCCTCCTTCACCTATTTCTCCTCCTCGCGGTGGTGCTTCACTGCTTCTGGCTTCCTTTCGATCGTCGATGGTGGAGATTAGCGTGATGGAGGTCCAGTCCGATGGTCTAGAATCTCGAGCTCGACGAAGGCGATCGATCGGACGGAGTTGGAGGCGATCGAGAGTACAGCAAGGGTGGAGATCGAAGAGACGGTCAGATGGAGATGCAGTGAGGGCGAAGGCGGAGATGGTCGGTCGTAGAGACGGAAGTCAAGGAACAGGGTTTTTTTTTAATTTTTTTTCATAAACGGTTGTTGAGTTTATTTTTTTAAGGGATTATAAATGGGTTGTAAATGGGTTGGGTCGGATAATCCGTTTAATAAATAGGTCGGATTTGAATTTTAAAGTCTCATCTGTTTATTTAAATTGTTCGGGTCCGGGTTTAAAATTTTTAACTCGATCCATATTTGATCCGATCTGTTTATATCCGATCCGATTCGATTGCCATCCCTACCTTTTTATCCTTTATTGCATCATGATCAGCCATCATTGATTGACCAAAGCCCTCTCTTGGGGAGCCAGCGACATCTAAAAAAGAAGAATTAGCGTTGCCAGCTACCTACTATTCTATTCACCCATCCCAACTGGACTTGAAATAACACTTGTTAAGGCAATGAAAAGAACCACCAGTTCAATCAATAATGCCAGCGAATGAGGAGATTGACAAGGGAGGCACCGGACATAGAAAAAAAAATCAAATTAGAAAATATTTGAACTAAGATGCTTTACGCAATTCCAGAGTAGCTGGAAGTTAGAGTTAGAAACTGTGAAGGATTGCATTGCAATGAAATGTAATATCAAGGGTCTAATTGAAAATTTTTGAAGTGGAAGGGATCGTGTAATGAAATATGGGCAAAGTTGAAAGGGTCAAAAGATAATTTTTTTCTTATTTTTCACGAAAGTGAAGAGAAGATGAGGGTAGAAGCAATCATATTTGGCTTTGATGGTAGTAAATAAACACATATGAGTGCCTAATTATCAATTTCTCTTGAAGTTGTTGTATTCCTCAAGTTCTCGAGCCACACCATTGTTGTCGATCAAATGATAATATAAAATTCTTTTCACTCCTCAAATCCCCAAACTTTCGGTCGATGCCCAAGAGAGAATGAAGAAAACAAAGAAAGCAAGTGAAAAGAAGAGAGAAAGAGAGAAAAAAAGAAGAGAATCAATCAATGGTCTTTGTCCTGTTCAAAGACTATTCATAGGGGAATATCCTTGTATTTATATGACTCAAAACTCCCCTTAAGATATGGCCTATCCTTAATTACAAAGTTATCACCAACTCGTCTTTCAATTTATCGCAAATTGGATGCTTATTTTGTCTAGCTTGAATCCAACATTACCCAAAGCCTAACATAAAATGAAATGAAATGCTAACCCAACATCCACAAAGCCAATAAGAAAGACAATCTAGTAGCCGACACTAGGAAGATTAGTTGGCCTCACTATCATTTGGAGCACCTTCCTTTGATAGACTTTGAGCCTTAACCATATAGAGAAAGTTGCTTCTAATGCTTTGGAGGTCAAAGCCTGTGCACCCTTGAAGAGAAAAAAATAGTGAATATTTTGAATGAGAATGAAAGATGATGGAATAATTATACACTCAAAGAGTTTATTAAATATATAAATTATTTTTTTTTCCAAAAAATAGCATAGTAGGTGTGTTGACATTGCAAATTTGGTAATTCATATGTTCCTAAATTTTTAAGTGATAAATTTCTGATTATTTTTGTATGCAAAAGGTTTTTGGGTAAAATTTCTAAAATTTTTGTGTTGACTAAGTGATTAATTGAAAATTATAGAAGTTCTTGATCATATGGATAAATCAGCTCATAACTATGTCACTCTTTCTCATGGCCTATGGAATTATAAAGTTTCCTCATGGTTTAATAAAATACATAGAAAATCAAAACCAAATTATATGATAAAAGGGCAATAATTTTGCAAAACATAATGGGTTTTGCAAATCCTTTAAATACTAAAAATAAATTAAATGTGGTGGGCATTGAAAAAAATATCCTATTGATATCATAAAGCAACCACTGGATTGTCATATAGAACTCTTCTTACAAGCATGCAAGATATCTCATCATAATATCATAAAGCAAGTAGTGAATAAATAATCAATAAGGTAAACTCAAAATTTAAATAACTAAAATCCAAACTATAATGTATCACAAAATTTTAATAACATTCAAGATCTAACACACTTTAGAGATCCAAATCTAGAATGAAGAAAATCAAACTTTGCTTGTAATCACTCTCTCGAAGCAAAACCCCATGCTAGCTTAGTACTTAGGATCTATAAAAACTGTAAGATATCGAATAATGAGTTAAATAGCCCAATAAGTAATGAACATTTTAATATCAGGTAATAAGATCATAATAATATATTGAAAATAAGCATATTGAATTTATCAGTTCGAAATCAAATTCAGATATGCAATATTATCCAAATATTATATACGTCAGATTCAATCTTTTAAAAAAATTAATTTTATTTCTAAATTTATCTTCTTTCAAGACATCAAATTCATCTACTAGCCATAAGCTATGACCATATTTTCTTGTGGTAGGATCATGATACCCTATATCTTCATAAGATACAATCCTTTAGGATAAAACATATGCCAACATTTAACCTCCATCCTGCGATCCTCTATCAGTGATTAAGCCCATTGTCAGGGTTCTTGTCTTACCCCATTTTTACAGCAAGCTGTCCATTTTATGGCATAAATCCTTTAGAATTAATTAAGTGCCAACATACAATCTCCATTTGTGAGGTCTTTTACATAGTTAGATTGAGAGTTCAAATACATCTCAAATTAAGGTTTTTTTACAAATATATTTCATATTTTAGATTGATAGAAACATGTAAAATCATATGGTATCAAAATCAATCAAGCAAACTCAATACTTTTGATCATGCATCAAATAAGATTTCAAAAAAAGACTTATTCAATAATAAAGTACTATGCATCAAATTCATGAATCATGAATAATTTGATTGAAAATTATTCATAATTTATCCATAAATCTAAAAAAAGAGTTATATTACTTATCTTACTAGTGAAATCAATCGACAAATCCAATTAACTCCAAAAATATCTCCCAGAGACTAACATTCAAAATTATAGTTTATCAAAATTTAGCCATAATTATTTAAGAATAAAATTTAAGTTCCAACAGCTCCAAATGACTAGCCAAGTGGGAGTATCCAACGTCCTAGTCGGTTTGATCAAGATGATTTTATCTAATCATAGTTTGATGAGGGTATGGATGAGCCCATAAAATTGATGGCAACCAAATCTAGTAGTAATCAAAAGGGCCAAGATGGAGGCTACATGCTATCTAGTGGCCATGGGTTAGGACCCCTTTACTAGAGTTAGTCAGTCATTGAAAAGAGACCCTTCTTTAGGATCAAACAAAATCCTAAAGAGATAGTAGAGAGAGAAATAAGAGAGAAAGAGAGAGAACAAAAGGAGAATCCCATGGGTGGTGATTGTTGGCTAGTACACTAACGATCGACCACTGTGAGTGGTGGCCGATGATAATAAATGGCCAACATTAAGGAAATTAGTTAGAGAAGGGTTCATTCGAATAGGGTTTCGGTTTGAAATAGGAGGATCCATAGTTTTTGATGGTTGGGACTCCGGGCATGGCCTCCAACTAGCATGGAAGATCCATCAAGGGATCTACATTAGGCATTGGCAATGAAGATGATTGGAAACAAGAGATAGGGTCGGATCTTTGAGAACAGGAAAATGGAGTATCATGTCTCTTAACAAATATCTGATGATAGCTAGCCAAAATTTGAGCTCCAAGGACTAACGAAGAGGTAGAGGAAGATTAATTAAGAGATCCTTGGGGTCTTACTTGGCTCTCGATGGTGTTTGGCCATGGCATCTAGTAGTGGTGGATTACAATCAAGATGAAGAAATGGGAGGACAGCTATCATTTCCAGCCTTGATGTTGGAGCATGGGTGGCAGATGTCGAAGAGAATTAAGCTAGGCAATGGCTCTTATAGGGTGTTGCTTAGCTAAGCAACCCAAGAGTAGGATTGAATTGGATTCTTTGAAAATTTAAGAACTATGTATAGCAATAAATATGTTTTTCGAAATGCAGGTGATGTGTAGTGCCAAATATAGTAAGTATGCAAGATAAGAAAGCAAGTGAGTAAGTATGCAAGATAAGAAATATTGCCTAGAGGTGGCAACCCAAGAGGAGGGGCTGAATTAGATTCTTAAAGCTTTGCAAAATTTTGAAAATTTTTAGTAATTCAAAAAATAGTGAATAGGTGTGAGTGTAGCAAATAAATCTTAATAGAGAGGAGGATTAAATTTTTTAACAAACTTCTCGAAATTATGCCAAAGTGTGAGTATCCAATATCTCAAAAAAATTAGAGAGTCAAATATAAATAAAGATGTATGTAGAATAGCTAAAGTAGAAATGAAGATAGCCAGTACATAAATACAAATACAGTGAATTTATAGTGGTTTGGTACCAATCCTTATATCCACATCCACTCTCCAAGCTTACCCATTTGAGAATTTCACTATATTCTCTAGAAGATTATGGCTAGATTGTTTTTCAGTCTTATAAATCTAACTTAGTTTTCTAGATTCATCAACCATAATTTTTTTTCAAACCAAGTTTCCTAACTTAGCTCAATACACACATCTAATTACAGGCTTGGATATGCCTTACACCCCAAGTTTCTTTGCAGGATCTTTATTTTTCGACTTTATGGGTTGTAACTAAAGTGGTGTGATCATTCGCTTGTATAAAAAAAATTATTACAATCACCAGAGCATAAGAGATAATAAATTTGAAGCACAATAATAAAACTCTTGAAGATAGTTGAGACTCAAATATGAAGAACTTCTTTAATACTTCAATTAAAGCTTGAAAGTAAATTTGAAGAATATTCTTTGCAATAGGTAAGCTTAATCAATGCGCTCATGCTCTTATTTCTCAATTGTGAAAATTATTGAATACTATCTTTTAGCGCTCTTCCTTTCTTAAAAATTTTCTCAAAGTTTTTTCATGTGAAATCTTAAAAGTTAATCCAAAAGTTTTTTTTTCTTTTCTCTTCTTTTATTTTTAAAACTAAATTCTATACTTAAATAAGTCCATGAAAGGCTAGAAACCTTGAAATAACTATTAGAGAGCTCAAATTAACTATTTATAGCTGTTGAAAAAAGATCAACAAACTAGCTGTTTAATTCTATCAAAGCTCAGTACGGTTAGCTCTTAATTTTATGGTCGGCTCAACTTCTACTGGGTCGACTTGACTTCTTGCTAGGATCGACTTAAGTGTGGGGTTGACACTACCTAAAGAATTTAAACTTTGCTGCTCTCTATCTTTTTGCTCTCAGACATCAGTGGAGTCAATTTTTGGACATTTAGAGTCGATTTGCATTTGGGATTGACTTATGAAATTTCTGAAGTCCGATTGAGATGTAATGGGGTCGACTCAAGATCCTTTTGAGTCAGCCATTAGCTCCAATCCTTTTCTTGAAGACACATTTGCAATCTATTAAAATTACACTCTCAAGTGCATCAACCAAAGTTCATACTTGATTGGTATACATGGAGTCTATCTCAGATTTCATAACTTCAAGCCATCTATCAGAGTTACAGGATCATTATTCTTAATGATGGTGGGTCATTGTCCTTCTCAATAATAAATTCATATCTGAGTAGTACATTACATACTCTATTTGATCTTCGAAGAGGAGGTGTGTGTTATAGTTTTGCCTCATCAAAGGACACATCTAGTCGAGGTTCAACTTGTGGACTTGCCACACATTATTATGGAATAGTTTGTAGGTCTTGAACTTCTTTAAGTTCAACTATCCTCCCACTGTCCTTTCTTAGATAATTTTTTCAAAAAATAGCATGCCTACAGACAAACAGCTTTTATTCAGTAGAGTGGTAGGAGTAGTTTCGCATACTCTCCTTAAGATAACCTATAAAACTATATTTATTTGATCTAGCACTTAGTTTACGCCCCTTAATTCTATTGATATAAGTAGAGCAGCCCTATATCATCACATGTTTAAGGCTTGACCTCTTCTCTTTCCATATCTTATATAGAGTGCTAGAAACAGATTCAGTTGGTACCTTGATTACAATATATGCGATAACTTTTAGGGCATATTCCTAGAATAAGATCGAATAATCTATGAAGCACATCATGGATTGCACCATATCTAATAGAGTGTGATTCCTCCTTTATGCAACACCATTCAATTATGATGTATAAGGAGTCCTTTCAAAGAGAATTCCCTAGCCTGAGTCATCATTAAGTCTATAATATCTATATATGCGAGATCTAATAACTCACTTATCCTTTCTCCATGTTCAGCAAATAGAGTTCTGGTTATCTTTCTTATGAGACAAGATTAATAAGTTTCATATGATTTAAATCATATGGTTTAAAATTTTTTCTTTGTATAACTTGTTTATTCTGACTCACTAATATGATCAAGTCGACAGTATCAGAGATATATGATATTCACATCTTCTCTCTTTCGTTTCTTATTTTATCAATATGAAAAATGTTATCATTGAGTGATAGAAATATAAGATCATTATCCATATATACATCGTCATAAAATTCACCAAAATGAAAAATAGAGTAACCTTTGTCCTTCCCTTTATTTCATACCCATGTAAAAATAACAATGGTAGAATAATAATATTTTTAATGATTTTAGGTATATAATGGTAGTCTACTAATTTCAAAACTTCGTCTAAAGATAGCTTTAACATATAAGTTTCTATAACTTTGGCTTGGATGGACTCTCTACTAACGTCGATCAGCTTGAAGTCACCTCTCTTCAGCTTCCTTATTTTCTGCAGCTCTTGCAACGATTTGCATAAGTAAAACTATATACGATATCTAATATCCAAGAATTTAAAGCTAAAATATTCAATGATAAATTAGTTTATATCATATATAAATATTTAGCAGATGCAACTCTTGCATTCTTTTACTTCATACTTGTAAGATAACTCTTACAATTTCTTTTCCCATGCTCAATTTGCTGCAATGAAAATAGGTGCCTTTGGCGGAGGCATTCTTCACCTTTCTTCTCCTTAGGGATGCTATCTTTAGGGAGTGATTGCAGGATCAAAGTAGGAATTGAGAAGATGGAACATCTATTTTGATGAAACAGTCAAACAATTTGATTTTATCAAAAATATGGATGAACCTTATGTATACATGAAGACAAGTGGGAGTCCCGTTGTCTTCTTTATCCTGTATGTGGATGACATACTACTCATTGAAAATGACATCTCAATGTCGTAGTCGGTCAAGACCTCGCTATCATAAAAATTTCTATGAAGGACTTGGATGAAGCTTTCTATATACTGGTTATAAAGGTCTATAGGGATAGATCAAAAAGGATGCTAGGCTTGTCTCAGTCTAAATACATAGATCGTATGTTGAACGGATTCAATATGAATGGGTGTAAAAGAATTTTACTTACCTATAAAGATTATTAAAAATTATAAAAATATTCTCAAGTACTTGAGAAGAATTAGAAATATTTTACTCTATATGATGGAGCAGTGAGTTGGAAGAGTTCCAAACAGCAGATTGTAATCAATTCAATATATTGTAGTAAGTAAAGTTGCTAAGAAGATGCCTAATGAAAGAGTTCATCATGGAGTTGGTCTGATTCCAGAGATTGTATGCCTCATGTTACCTTATTATGAAGACATCGGAGCTGTTGCTTTGATAAGGAACCAAGATCTCATCCTAAAACTCAAGCACATCCTAAGGCACTTCCACCTCGTTCATGATGTGATCATAGAGCAAGTTGATTTAAAGAACAACATAGTGAATCAATTTACTAAGGCCTCGTCATAGCAGCAGTTTGATTGCCATCTTGATAGCATGAGCATCAGATACAGGGGCGATTGGCTTTAGTGTAAGTGAAAGATTGAAAGAATAGTGTTCTGCAAGCCAATCACATAGATGATGTGATGAAATTTTTCTGTAGCATCTCCATACTCATGTACATGATATTTGGTTATTTAATTCACAATATGAGGTATTATGTTTCATCATATGCTGCATCTTTATTTCATTCATGATTTAACTAAGATTATGATAAATTCCATAGATCAGGATAATGATTTTAGGGCCATGATAAGATCATGCTAGTGAGATCTAAATCTTGATAGCTTCAGTTCAAAATATTTTCAATCGTAGGATCATTGAGTCGGGGTTCAATGATATCGAAAAGATTGGTACATCCTATATATGCTTGATGGAGAGGATGATTGATCTCACATCACTTATGTAGGGACACTAATACAAGGATATAGGTGCTTATTGAAGAATGAGTTCACTGAACTGATCCACAAGGAGAACTTTGATGGAGCCTTACTAACATGTCAAAGATGGTTCTTCAGTGAAAATGGTGCGAGTGATCCTTAGACCTGAGATCACCATGGTACCTTACGTATATGGATCTATACTTTGGTTCATACCCTAGCATGACTCTCTGAGACATATGTTGAATGCTCTAGGTATAGTAAAGTATCCATAGAGATTGTGAGTGGTCAATAAAAATTAGTCACTTCTTGTAGGAGGAAAGAATATCCTATGTGATCTCATAGGATAGTAACTCGAGAAGTCTCTGACCAGAGTAGGATGAACATTAGAAAAAATTTTAATGATTCATCAACGAAATCATCATCATCAGATCAAGATATATATGGATAGGTATTTGGGCTTGACATGATTTCATGCCCATGGCCTGTCTGAGATATTGTATGATCGAATGATTGAATTGCACAGTAACTCACCATGGAAGGATATTTTGATATTTCATCAAATTTCACATCTTCTAGATAGTCATGATACGTTGCTAGATATCAATTTTGACTTATAGTTCTCATGAATTAAAGAATTTAATTTAGCAATTTAATTAGAAGAGTTCTAATTAATTGTAACACATGGGCTGATTTAGCCTTGGACCGAATCAGATTAGGTTAACTCAAGTCCGGGCCTACTGCTGGTTAGATGTGGAACTCAATGGATCACACAAAAAAAAAATGGGACTTGAACTTTTGATTAGGATTGAAAAGTTCTAAATCAATAAAGATTTGGTAGAAACCCTAATGGATTTAAGTCAAACATGCTAGCACATGATTAATCCCATGAATCCCCATTTATTTGGTTTCCTAATTGGATTAGGATTAGTTTAGGTCAAGTTGTTGGCTCCTAAATAACTTCCTCCTAATTTAAATGCTCTCTAGCCTTCACGAGAAAGGAGTCCTACTCATAGAAGAACTTTTCTTTCCCTTGCTGCCAGAGCGCGTCCCAACTCTATGCATGAAAGGTGTTTCATACTATTTCTTGCACCAAAAGGGAGTAGTCTAGGTAGTTAATGACTCCTCCATGCCTCCATAACCTCCACGCTGACCTGGTTCCATGTTTCCCCTTGATTCCATGGTAAAAAGAGGCAACATGCCTCCTGAGATGAGGCATCTAGGTAATTGGGTGGTTGGAGGGGTTTTGGCTCCTATCTGGACTCCTTGTTGAGTCAGATCTTAGGCTGAAATCAAGACTTGTCATCTATAAATAGAGATGCTTAGGTCCAAGGGTTGGATCAATCATGCATGTATTTTAAAAAATCAATCGTATAATGATTGTGCTAATTATAAATGTATGTGAATTGATCAATAATAAAAATACAACGATTGTATAATGATTGTGCTAATTATAAATGTATATGAATTGATCAATAATAAAAGTTATTTGATCTTTTCATTACAACATTATATTTTCTAATGAACTTCTGTATTGTGATGAAGTCTTTAAGACTACTTTGATCGATAAAGAAGGATTTATTGCATAGTCCTTAAACTGGTTCGCGATCACATGATATGCTATTATTAGGATGATAGCGATATCAAGTGTAGGTCATTATGTGCCATATACGTTGGTTGTCCTTAAAATCAAATAATATGGAGACACTGGTATGGTATACAGGTGAGATGTAGGAGTACATCATCATAGAATATGACCAACTGTGGAGCACTCTGTTGTCAAGAATAGTTCGCGAAGGGTATGGATATAAGTGTCCCTCTGATCTGAGATTACCACGGTGACTTACAAGTAACTCACTATACTTTGATATCGAATTACCTGAATTTTTAATTTAGTAATGAAAGGTTTTTGGATGCAATAAGTACTTGTCAAGTCAGTGCATGAGTCAAGATGGGATTGATCCCTCCGAATTAGTAGGAGTTAATGTATCAATATATTTTAATTTAGCAAAACCTGGGCTCGGATAATCTATGTAATGGATTTGAAATATTGAAACATAATATGGATGACTTATCTAGGGTTGACAGCTAAACCCTAGGTCATCCTTAAGTATTAAGGTCAAAGAGATGAATTATATGGTAACTATACGTCAGTACGTTCTTGAATGTTGCTTCGCCATCATTCGACCTATCCAGACGTCGGATCCCATTGCTAGATGGTTATATCGATTGGTTTAAAAATTTATTTCTATGCTACTAGTTTAGGCTCGAACCTATGGGGTCATACTCAAAAAAAATTTCTGACTGATCATGTGGCTGATCAATGATTGAGAATCGTTCAAGGGTTTAATCGTCTATTCGATTGATGGTTAATCTTATGCAAAAGTTGTACTGAATTTATTCACTGAGTGATAGTAAATTAATGAAAGATTAATTAGTAATTAGAGTGTTAATTAATTCAATTTGATTGAGCAAAGAGGATTAGATAAAATCTAATTGAATTAGATTCAATTAGGTTTGATCTGATTAGGTTATGAGATGATCTAATCGTTAAGAGAGAATTATCCCTGATTTGATCAGAACTTTGGTTCAATCAATTTTTAATTTGATTGAGATTTGATTAAAAAATTATAAATCTAATTAGATTAGATTTTATCTATTTATTTGCACTTAACCAGATGAGATTTGGTTTGGAGTCAAATAAGGAAATCAAGAGTCTATAAAATGTTGGACTTCTCCCATGTGCCACCCAATATTTTGGATGCCACATCTCATCACGCCAAGAGGTTTTTGCGTAAGATTTCTCCATGCTAAAAATATCTTCCACCCTCCCTTTCTCACATCTAGAAATGGATAATATATGGTAATATATGGTAGGTTCAAATATGATTTGAATAAGTTACCATATTAGATAAGGTGTGACCTTATCTATAAACCTTGCCGCCCACTCCCTTTTATTCCTTCTTTTGCATGACAAATAGAGATATATTGGGTGTGGGAAATTAGATATGATCTGGTTTACTATGAAAATTACTTGGTTGGGCGTCCAACATTTGTTTTGACGTGGAATTGAAAGAAGGGGTGACAACTAATAGAAGAGTCTAAACATTGTTGGACTCTTCACCCTAACTTCCTTACATGCCAAATAAAAGAGATTATTCTTTCTTCTGTGCATGTAAGAGAGACCAGAGAGAGGCCTTCACGTGGAGAGTGTTTTGGGCATGGTTCCATGGCGTGAAGAAAAGGAGAGTCCTCTCTTCTTGGGTGAGCACAAAACCTAGATTTCTAGGGTTTGTTCCTAGGATTTGGGAAGAGAGAAAATAAGAAAAAATTATTTTTCTCCATACTTCTTTCTCATCCTCATCTCCTCCAGATATCCTTCTTCAACCTCTAAAAAGATTCGAGAGATTTGAAGAAAAGATTCAGGTCAATCAATAAGATGATCTTCGTGTGAGCTAGCACTCCTGAGGAGATCGATCAGATTGAAGCTTTGAGTGGACTTTTCGTAGAGATCGGACATCTGTGCGGCTATCAGCAACCAGTAAAAATCTTTTTTCCCATATCTCTCAGCAGTAGCGATATCGATCTGCGCTCAGTTATCGAGTTCTGAACTCAGGTAGATGTAGATTTGATCTACTACTCATATGTATGCATGCAGATTTTATTTTTAATTTTTAGATTTTATATGCAATATATCATGTTATAGATTCTAGAGTAGGTTAATTTGATGATTAGATCTATATATTTTAGATTAATATGATTAATTTATTTACTTTCTACTGTATTTTATTTAAAAATTTTTTGAAATACATGCATAAAATCACCTATGTTTTCCAACACATGCCTCCTGAGATGAGGCGTCTAGGTAATTGGGTGGTTAGAGGGTTTTGGCTCCTATCTAGACTCCTTGTTGAGTCAGGTCTTGGGCTGAAACCAAGACTTTTGATCTATAAATAGAGGGGCTTAGGTTCAAGGGTTGGATCAATCAATATTCTCTTCACCAAGAGAGGAGAAGATCAAGAGAGAGAGAGAGAAAAGGCTACTGATTTCTTGAGAAGAAAATCAGCAAATCAGATTGGGGAAGGTCTTTAATCAAGATCCATGTGGATCACCATTGGAGGGCATATGCATGTGTATCTCAAGGGAGACCAATCAGCTATCAAATTAGATTGATTAGAAGATATATCAATTCCTCTTGCTCCTTTGATTGCTATATGTTTCATGTTTTGATTAGAATCATCAAGATGATTTTGATATTGCAGTTTGGATCTTATGTATTCAAGTGTTGATGCATGTAAAATTTAAATCTATATTTTATTACGCATCCGAATCCCAACAAATTTTTTATAAGACCCTTGTAGATAGTACAACAAATTTTTATGAGTTCAAAGATAGATAACTCTTATCAATTGCATCTCATACAACTTCTGACATATTGTAAACCTCTAAAATACTTATAGTCTTATGGATAGTACAATAAACTATAATATTTTAGTTAACTCTAAAATACTTATAGTCTTTTATTTTCATATAATTATACCTAAATAATACTACCTTTGTAGATAGCACAACAAGACAGTACCACCCAAATATATCATAAGTATCACTATGTACTAAGTCAACATCATATCAATCTCCATAGCAAACTTTATGGATAACATAACAAATCCATTACAGATTTTGATATATACTTTATTGGCTTAGCATGAAGAAAAGTATGGATAGTGTTCTTAACAAATCACCATTATGACTTAATATAATTTATAAAAGTTTAGGTCTATCTGGTTTCATGTATATCCATAACATGTATATTTTCATCACAGACATCATATACATCTAACTACCATCATAAAGAGCGTTTAATAAAATTAGTGTTAGGAAAATATCCTAAAGCTAATTGTCTATCTGTAGATGATTGAGCTTTTTATAATTTGTATATGAATTATTAATGAATAAAAGTTATTTATGACAAGTTCATCATAAAAGTGTATCTTCCTTTGAACTCTTGTATTACGATGAAGTCTTCAGAACTATAATATAATCGATAAAGGAGGATTTATTGTATAGTTCTTAAACTTGTTCGCTATCAAATGATACATTATTAACAAGGACAATAACGTTTATCGAGTATAGATCGTTGTGTGCCATATGAGTTGATTTTCTTTAATTAAGGAGTATGGAGATATTGGTATGGCATACAGATGAGATGTAGGAGTACATCATCACTGAACAGTAACTCACTTATGGAGTGCTTTGCTGTCAAGGGCAGCTCATGAAGAATATGGACATAAGTGTCTCTCCGACCTGAGATCACCATGGTGATTTACAGACAACTCACTGTGCTTGGGTGCCAGACTACTTGTATTTCTAATACAGTGATAGAAGGCTACTGAGTACAGACAAGTACTTATGAAGTCGGTGTGTGAGTCAAGATGAGATTGACCCCTCTAGTTTATAGGAGTTAATGCATCACTATATCTCAATCCAATAAAATCTTGATCAGGATAATCCTTGTGATGTATCACAGGATTTGAAAAAGATTGAAATACAATGTAGATGACTTATTCAGGGTTGACAGTGAAACCCTAGGTTGTCTTGAGCATTAGGGTCAAAGGGATGAATAATGTGGTAACCATATGTTGAGATTCTTGAATATTTCTTTGTAATTATTCGATCTAGCCGACCGTCAGGTATCATTGCTAGATGGTCACTTCGATTGGTATAGAAAGGGGTTTCCATACTATCGACTTAGTGTTTGAACCTATGGAGTCACACATAAAGTCAAAAAATATAAAAAAAATTGATCCAATATTTATGTGTTCAATTTAGAAGTATGAGACTTGATTGAATATATAGATTTACTTAATTGAGAATTAAGTTATAGGTCATATAGAATTAAATACTGACTATGTGTAGCTAGCACTGTACATGAAGTGCATGTTTGATTGTGGAGATGAATTTAATCAAATTTATGATTCTAAAAATTATGAGAATTTAGATTCAAATGTTAATTATTTTAGATTAGATCTAATTTAATTAGATTTGATTTTATTGAGGCTAAATTATGTCAATTATCCAAGTTAGACTTGGACATAAATCTTAATTAGATTAGGATTAGTAGTTTTTTCGAATTTGGTTCGAATAGGATTCGAATTGGATTTGAATTGAATCTAAATCTGAACCAAATTAGATTTGGTACATTTAGCCATATTTTTAATACATTCTCGCACCCATATGACCAACCAAGATGGAGGAGAGGGTGTTGAAAATAGGCCCCTTCCTTTGGACGGGCAGCATGGTGAAGGGAGGCATAAGTTTGCGTCTCTCCTACTTCTATTAGGAAACCTTATAGTTTAGAGAGTTTAGATTTGATTCAAACTTGAAGGATCCTATTCCTAACCTATGAAGATATTTGATTTGATCGAGGATCTCTTGTCTATTTAAGGATGGGTGTGGAGAACAGAGAAAGCAATCAAGCAATCATCAAGGAGTCACCTTTTCCTTGGGCATCCCCTCTCTCTGGGCATGTCTTCCCTTGGGCGTCCTCTTCCTCTCTCTTGGGTGGCATGTGGAGTTCTCCAAGGCTTAGAGATCAGATCTCAAGATCTCCTTTCCTCTCCTTCTGAAGAAGAGCTTCATCCTTCTCTCTTACGTTGGTTGGCGTGCGAATGAAGTAGAGGGTTTGGACATCCGGATCTTGCGAAGCAACAACCTTCAAAAATTTTTCAATCTTGATTAAGTCTTCTGCTGCAAATTAAGGTGAGATTTTATAAATATTATAAAATTTAATTACTAATCTATTTAATTTCTTTCTAGAATCCAATACGATTAGATAATTTTTTTTCAACTGATATCAAAGTCAAGCTATATGTCATGATCGCATAGTCTAATTTTAGATTTTTTTAATTTTTTTGATCTAATTTTGAAGGAAAATTTTGATATGATTAAATCTTATTTTGATATGATATTCTCTATATTTTTTTGATCTGATATGATTAAATCTTATTTTTATCGAATATTCTCTGTATTTTCTGATCTAATTTTGAATAGATTATTGGATCAAAATCAGCCTCTGAAATGATCTGTTAAAATCTATTTTAGCAGAATTTTTTGTGTAAATTTTTATTCTGATTTAAAATCTGATTATGTATGGATTTAAATCTATTTTGATTGATTTTTCTAGATATATTTCAATTAGAGAATTGATGTTTGAATCAGACTCAGATTTGAATCTGTTTGATAAAGTTTCAGATCTGATTTGAGCAAAGTATCTGTATATATTTGATCATATCTCAAATCAAAATTTTTTATGTGATCATACATATATTTTGAATAGATTTTTTATTTTTTAGATCTAAAATTAATGATTCATGTGATGATATGATTAAGGTTCAGATCTAAAAATTTAATGTTATAGTAATGATCTAATTAGATTAGATAAAAATTCTGCATATTATCATATTATGAATATGATATAAACTAGAAATTTTCCTTTACACATGTGATATGTAGTGTTGAATTGTTCTTAGTAGCCAAATACTTGAAATTGACTCGATTTCCATGGCCATCCGGTCATAAGAAGTAGGGATTAAATTTTCTCTCTTACCCAATCAACAGGTTCTCTTATGACGTGTAGAGGTGCCGATGTAATTATATCTCATGTAGAAGAAAGGTGAAAAGTAATCCTAGAATTGTTCAAATCATAAATAAATATAGATTAGATCTAAAAATTTTATGATTTATTTTTACTATTTTATGTAAAACATTTAGATCTAAAAATTAGTTTCATAATATGAAATTAATGACATATGATGTAAGGTTTTGCATGAAAATTTTGTAAAATAGTTTTACAAGTTGAAATTATTTCAATATAAAATTTTATATACTTAATTATGAATTAAGATATGATTATTGAAAGATCTAGATTTGAGAATTGAAGATCTTTAGACACTTCATAAACCAAAGGGCTATGGGTGAGCTTGAATCAGATCATCTAACTAGGTTAGATTTAGGATTAGTAATAAATATGGACTAAATAGAAAAATTTATTAAATCTAATTAATAATTGAATTAGATTAGGTCAAGATTTTTCTAAGATCAACCTCAATAGTTGTAGCTTGATCAAGTCTATATTTTTGACCATACCAAATGGATCCGATTGTGGCTCAGTGGTCGAGCTCGAATCTTTTGGCTGATCAAATCGAAAATAATTGATCAATTGGTGTCTAAGATAAATTCAACAGTTCGATCGATGATTTTAATTGAGGCATATTTACCTGATTTATGTGGTGTCTTAGGTAAGCATTGGCTATCCTCCTATTGATCTCACTTACCTAACCAATTTGGTAGATTATGTTAAGATTAGATCACTAAAAGATTTGAATTGAACCATGCCATTAAGATTAATCGGTGTGACTAATTCAGGTGTTCTTAAGCTAGATTGTTTCTAGTTCTCTTTGATGACTTAATGAAGTTAGTGGGAGGATCATTGAATATTGGTTAACCTCTTCTCTTTATTCTTAAATCAATTAATTAAATTTTTTAAATTATTAGATCCTTAAAATGATACAGTTATGGGGATAACTAGTTCATAACCTCTCATTAAGGTGCATGATAATAGATCCAGTATTCTAAATAAATATTGGAGGTGCAAACTAGTAGAAAATATGTCCCAAAAGCTAATCGTCAATCTGTTGATGGTTGAGTAACCTTGTATTGTAATTGATTTGTTAATAATAAATATATTTTTGATATTTTCATCATAAATTTTCATCTTCTAATAAACTCCATTGTTATGATGAAGTCTTTAGGACTATTTAGATTCGATAAAGAGAGAA
>KE506148.1:107967-129408 GCA_000441515.1 Elaeis oleifera
TTTATTAACAAATCAATTACAATACTTGGTTGCTCAACCGTCAACAACTTGACGATTGGCTTTTGGGACACATTTTCCAACAATTACTCATTTATTTGAGTTAACAGTTGAGACAGGAATGTTGCGATGGATGATAGAGTCAGTGACTTGGCAGCTGAGGGATGAGATGAGAGGCTCTAGCAACAATGTCACTATAGGGATCATCTCTTTTCTACAGTCCATGGGAAGTTGATATCTTAGCTTGATTCACTCAGAGCCATATAAAGTTTTTAGAGCTCCTATTTCTACTTATAGGCCCCTAGTCAACCTACTCAGACTATCTATAGGCCCTTCCAGCCCTCTTATTCTAGACCTTCTCACACTTCCACCAGTATTGGACCTTCTTGTAGGAATTGAAGCTGATGTGGTGGTTTCTCATCTAGAGCTTGTGTCCATTAGGAGATATCCTCTTCATCTGACGAGGATTATAACCTCTTTTGCTTTTGCTGATGTTACTAGCTTGTATCTTATTTTGTGACCTATATGTATACTTTTATGTATTAGGACTGGTGCAACTCTTGATGTATTTTGTCTGATGTAGCACGATGTATTTATGATTGATTTTACTTTAGACCTATCTATTTACTTATGGATGCCTCTTTATCTTTGATATCTTTCATGGTGGCTTATCTACTTCATTTGACTCCGCTTACTTGATGATGCCAAAGAGGGAGTAGATATGTTGTATATGGTATAAGCAGAAATACTTGATGAGCTTAATGTTTTAATGTACTTGATGCGCTTAATATTTTTGGGATTTGCTCCATTCCTTGTTTTTGCCCTTGCTTTTTCTTTGATGCCAGTTTCGGGATCGAGCCCTGACTGCTTTATAAAAATCACTTGCTTGAATCCTTGCTCTAATATTTAATCATCATGCTTAACTCTTTGAATCTTTGCTCTGATACTGGATTATTTTATAATGTTACATGACGTATGCTATGATACTCGAATGAGTTAGTACCGTGCTGATGCGATGAGCCTTGATATGATGTACATGCACATATACATCATCTCTAAGTTCCAACTGCTCTGATATAATTGCTTAAAATTTATTCTTTGATACAATGCTTTAATCTGATACACTTGTATATATGCCTTGATATAGAATGCTTATATATTTTTAAATAGCATTACTTTATTCTAATGCTTTACTTACTTTGTTCTGCTTATACTTAATGTTTTGTCATTATAAAAAGGAAGAAGATTGTTGATCCAAGAATTGATTTTGATGATCATAAATATTCGATAGGAGTACTAATAGCTACATGTCTTTGGAGTAGTTTAAAATTTGCTTCAAAAAGCTCAAGAAATTTGAGCAAGTAAGGATGTATGGAGAAGGCCAAAGATTCAAGTTTTCAAGTTGGAGATAAGGGTGATAGCTTTTAGGAGCCTCAAAAGCATCCAAAGATAACTTTAGAAGGATAGGAGGCAATTTTGGGATGTTATAGGCCAATAACATGAAAAATCAATATTTCAAGCATTAAGGACTGACCCTCGAAGCTTAGAGGGTGACCACTAGATCATCTCCTTAAGTATTGGGAAGTTGGCATGCTTGGCATGCCACAAGGAGCAACCCTTATGTCAACCCCTGGGCTAGAGGGTGATCCAAGCATCGACCCCTACTGTGTCATAGGGGTTGACCTCAAGCTAGCTCTCTATTTCTTCATAGGAGGTGACCCTTGTAATAGGAAGCGACACTAATATCGACCCCAAGCTAGCTCTCTATTTCTTCATAGGAGGCAACCCTTGTGACAGGAGGCAACACTAATGTCGACCCTTAGGTCCTAAAAGGCTATAATAACTAATTTTCAGTCTGATAAAGATACATTAATGCCATTCAACCACTCTACAATATCTCTAAATGGCTTGTAATGGTTTTCAGTATTTATGAAGGCTATAAAGCTTTCAAAAGGAGGAAAATACATCAAAATCAAGAAAAATATTCTCCAAAGAGAATGAAGCATTTAGTGGAAGAAGCTTTCACTCCAACTCCAACCACCTCTTCCAAGTGCATTCATTACTCTTTTTCAGTTGAGGGGTATATTCAAAGGCTTCTTCATTCATTTGCAAAGTGCACTTATTGTTTATATTAAGCTTGTAAAGAAGCTTTTATTATTTATTATTGCATCTCTCTTGTACTTGTGGGATTAAGTTTGGATGTGCTAAAACTTAGAGAAAGGTTGATCCATACCTTGAAATAGAGTGTATTGAGTTTGTTCGTGTTCAAAAATCAGTGACTAGCTTGGGGAAAGTTAGTGTATTTAGTCGGTGGGATCGGATATTGTAATCATTTGAGAACGATTAGTAGATTGAAAATTACCAAATAGGAGTTTGGAGAATAAATGTAGGTGCTGGGTTTAGCACCGAACTACCATAAATCCTATGTGTTTGTAATGCTTTGATCTCTTGTCTTACTTTTTGTCTTGTATATTTGCTCACTTGTTTCTTATTTTACATAATTTCTATACTTGCTACTACACATCACTTGCATTTGAAAAAATATTTATTGTGGCATATAGTTCTCAAAATTTTTGAAGAATCTAATTTATCCCCCACTTGGGTTGTTTAGTTGGGCAATAAAATCTTAAGTCCACACACTACCATAAGGCTAGCTAAGCAGGAGTGCTCAGCATTCCGATTAATTTGATTGATGTGATTTCATTTGATCGTCCATTGGACGAGGGTATAGGTCTGTCAATGAAATCGATGGTGACTAAATTTAGTAGTATCTAAAGAGCCAAGGAAGAGGCTGGCATGCTATCCGATGGTCATGGGTCATGATCCCCTTCACTAAGGCTAGTCAAAGTCATCAAGAAGAGGCCCTTCTCTAGGCTAACAATCCTAGAGAGACAGAAGATACAGAAACCATGTAGAGAGAAAAATAAGAGAGAAAGTGGAAAAGAGAGAGAAAGAGAGAGGACAAAGCCTCTCTCTCTCTTCTTCAGAGGAATGGAAAGCTCATGGGTGGTAATTGCTGGCCGAAGGACTAGTTGTTGGTCACCATGAGTGGCGATAGAGATAGTAGATCGTTGGTGATGAGAAAATCAATCGAAAAAGGATCCATTCAAATAAGTGTTTCGATTTGAAACTGTTTCCAATGGATGAGACTCTACCCATGGCCTTCAACTAGTATGGAATATCTATCAAGGGCTCTGGTGATCGGCACTGCTAGTGAAAATGATCAGAAAAGAAGAGATAGGGTCAGATCTTAAAAAACAAGGAAGATAGAGGTGGAGGAAGATTAGTTAAGAGATCTTTGGGCTCTCAGTAGTGTTTGGCTATGGCATCTGGTGGTGGAGCATTGCAATTGAGATGAAGAAGAGGGAGGACACTGGTAATTTCCCATGGGGAGTTAGTCTCCTCCCTAGTATGTGTAAAGCATGTGCTAAGTTTAAGATTTTTTTTCTTTGTGGCGATAGAACTTTTGAGCCCTAATTTAGACACCAGGCTAGGCCATAGAGGTCAGGCCATCCCAAAAATAAACTTTAGGTGGGTCAAATGGACCAAACCTGGTTCTTTTATAGGCCAAAATGCCTATATGTTACATTAGCTGCATGTTGGATGGTTATATTACTTGATTGCTGATATATATGTTAATGACCAATAAGATCCCTTCTTGCAAATAACTATGGCATAAAACTTTAAGAAAATGCGGTGCAGTAATCTTGATTGTTCAATCATCAGATGCTATATACAATAATGGAGATGACCATGCATTAGGGCTAGCAATTTTCGACATGATCTGTTGACATGGATACGACACGATACGTTCTTAGTGTTAGATGTGTGTCCTAGAAATCAATTATTAGCAGATGCATTATGTAATTTTAGGACATAATTTATATTTATAAATATTATTATTAATAAAGATTATTTTATTTTAATCATATTTTATGCATCCATGATTTATCTTAGAAATTAACAGATAATTTTGTATATTCTCAAGGCATTAAGAATTTGAGACATACATTATTAGTGGTTGATTTCTTAATGCTTCCGATCGGAGGATCATCACGGAGGACAATGATTGATCCAACTAAATTGGTGCATGGATCACCTTCCTTCCAGACAGATGAGTCTCAAGTTTGTAGTATGGAGACACTGGGGTGAGAGTGCAAGTGGTTGTTAGAGAATAACTTATACTGAGCATGACCAATACAAAAACCACTTGGATATTTATTCACTTATTAGTGATTTCTCGATGCTGCAGTAGTGTGAGTGATCTTTGACCTGTAGTGTATTGGCTATTTGCAGTGAGACTGCTGAGTTTGATTACACCTAAACCTGGATTTTAGCCATTTGAGTTCTTATGGTGTATATTGGCTTCAGTGGATTTAGATTTGCTGTTAGGAGTAGGATGCACTTAGATGAAATCTATCAATCTTGGTAGAAAAAAGAAGTCCTATATAATTTGTGAGACTAAATTCAGAAAGTCTTTGACCAAAGCAAGTGTGAATACTTGGAAAAGAGTTTTCATAAGATTCATAAGTGAAATCGAGTCAAGCCAATCTAGCATATGACTGACGTTGGGGTTTAATGAGTTCTCCATGACCTCTGTCAAGTTGAAACTCACGATAAAAGATTGAATCATACGATAATTGCACCTAAAGATTCAATATTTTATTCTATTGGTTGTCAATACATACTGCTAGGTGTCACTGGTGGATTGTGAAACTCATCGAGCATCATGTTGATGATCGATGATCCTCGAAGGGCAGAGTTGAAATTGTTCCAATCCATCGAAAGAAGTTTTGATGATATTGTGATGGTGATCATAATATATCTCATTACCAGACAGAGTGAAATCGATGGAATCACACATAAAAGAGATTCTTGTCTGATCAGATGGTTAATCAACGATTATGAATCGTTGAAGGATATAATCATCAATATGATTAATGATTAACCCTATGTAAAAGTTATAATTAAGTAATTCACTAAGTGTTAGTGAATTATAAGAGGATCAATTAGCAATTAGATTACTAATTGACTTAATTGATTGAGTAATGAGGTTTGGATCAAGTCTAATTGAATTAGATTTAGTTTGACTTGGATTGGATTTGATTGGATCAAGTCTAAATGCAAGGGAGACTAATTCTTGATTTTATCAGGATTTGGGTTCAGTTAATTCCTAATTAGATTAGAAATTCATTAAGAAGATTGGATTCCTAATTGAATTAGGTTCTCTCCTCTCCTTGGGTCCAACCAAATCAGATTTGTATTGAGACCAAAATAGAAATACCTAGAGTGCTAACTCATTGGGATTCTCTTCCTTGTGCATGCCCTAAAATCCATGCCAAATATTACATGCTAAAGGGAGTTTGGCGTGAAATATTTTTTGCATGAAAAAAAGGGGCACAGAGAGGGTGGGCGGCATCTCTTGATGACTCATCATTTTATCCCTTAACTAATTTGAATTTGATTCAAATTTTGATATGGATAAGAAGGAAACAAACCAAGGCATTATAGGAAGAAAGGTGGTGCCTAATTTCTTAGTGCATTGACAAAAGAGGTTGGTGTGAGAAGAAATCAGATCTAATTTTTTCTCATGCCACTCCTATTTTTTGGTGATAATTATTTGGATGTCCCACATTTTGGCGTACAAAAGGTTGTGGGGCCTCTCAAAAACCCTAGCCTCCACACCTCTATAAAGGGTCCAAAAGTTGGATGCCAAGAGAAAAAGAGAAAAAAGAAGAAAAATTCTGTTCATAAGCCGAGCCTCCTTTCTTCTCTTTCTCCTCCTATTCTTCTTCATTTCATAGAGTGTCTTTGAGATCTAGAGAAGAAGCTACATCAGCCATCAAAGAGGAGATTTTTGTAAGAGAACTAGCATTTTGAGGAGATTGCTTACCTCTGATCCGAACGAGTCCTTGTGTTGGTACCTGTGGAAGGCGGGCACGTATGTGGCTAAACAAACTTTTCAAATCCACAGATCATCAGCTGTGGTGTATTTTGAACCACACAAGGTATTGAGATATAATCTCAAGTATCTGTATTTTATTTTTAGATCACGCATGTCATAGATCTGGGCATGGATAGATTATAGATCTGATCTATTGCATGAGGGGTTAAAAGGGTTTAACCTAGATCATTTCTGCCATGTTCAAAATTATTTTGAAATATATGCATGCAACGTACCCATTTTCTAATAGTGGTATCAAAGCCATGATTTTTTTTGACATGTATAATCTGATTTCTAATTTAAATCTAAAAGTTTGAGTTGTTTAAAATTGATCCTGTGCTGAAATAAGGTTGTCCTGATATAGGGTTAACCCCTATATTGTAAAGATTGTCCTAGCACAAGATTAATCAATTTTAAAAATTATTTTAAAATATTTAAATCAATTTTTCGATCTAAAATAGATGTATATGATATATCTTTATTCATGTTAGATCTGAAATTAGAATGATTGAAGTTCGTATCGGATTGATATAAGGTTGTCCTGATATAGGGTTTACCTCCTATATTGAAAAGGTTATCCTAGCTTGATATGAATTAATTTTAAAAATATTTTAAAATATTTAATTATTATTTTAGATCTGATAATGCACATATCAGATGCATATAATTTAATTTTAGATCTGAAAATTAATATATATGAGATATATATTTGTAGATTTTAGATCTAAAACTTCATATATATGATATATAACTTTAGGTTTAGATCTGAAAATGTTTCAAGATCACAAGCCAGTAATGCATGCAATAAAATATAATCTAAAAAATATTTTAGAATCTGAATTTTATATTGTTACATATAAGTATGGGTTGAACAAATTAGGTCATATCATTAGACTACAATTAAGGTCAATTGATTAGATCAGGTTAGAACCCTTTTTCGATTTTAAACAATTGATCAAACCTAATCAATGGTTGGTTAGGATTAGGTCAAAGGGGCTCAAAGTTGAGTTTAGTTGTAATTGAATGCATCAATTCATATTTTGATGTAAATTGATTGACTCAGACTGAATTTGGCTCAATGGTCCGAGCCCGAGTTACTTGGCTAACATGTTCGATTCTAGTTGATCAATTGGTGTCTAAGATAAGTTGGTAGTTCGATCGATGATTTTTAATTGAGAGCATGCTTACCTGATCATTTCGATGGTGTCTAAGACAAGCATTGGCATATCCTTCCACCGATCTCACTTACCTAATCAATTTGGTCGATTAAGGATTAAATAAGATTGCTTGGTCATTCGTATTTATCTATATCGACTAGATTAGTCAGACATGAGATTGTGCTGATCTAAATCTAATCAGTCAGACATCAGATGTGCTGATTTAGATAAGATCTAAACCTAAATCTTCTCACTAAATATTAAGTCTAATGATCTTCCATCGTTGTAGAGATGTAGGTGCTTTCCTCATGTAGATCGTTCTCGACTGATTATAGTGGTTCGATTATATTAAAAGGTACAATCACTCTATTGACATTGGATTCCTCAGAGTAAAGATGGGATTGGGCTCAATAACTGTTAGGTGAGGGATTCAATGATGGCTTTGCATCTGTTGGTGAATGATGGGTCTGATTTAACTAAGAAATATGTCAATAATTGTTAGGTGAGGCCACAAGAGAACCCACTACATATTGCTTAGTGAAGCAATGGATAAGATGTTATCTACTCATTGATCTGTACTCATCAATAACTATTAGATGAGGTGTGTATAGATTAGTAGGACCGCAGTATCCACTTGAAATCGATCGTATCTAGGTTTTCGTTCTTCACCCGAGGAGTATAGAAGATTTCTGAAAATAGTGAGAATCTTGTTTATTTTAAAGTTTTAGAATAAACATTAACTAAATACAAACATCTAATTAGAAACTGTTCTCTTTATAGATAACCATATCGAGTTGCAACCCTCTAGCCCGTATCCTTGACTCCAATATGTTGATCGGGATAAATTACAAAGACTTACTCAGAAATTTAAGAATCATTCTCAATTTCGAAAAGTTGACCCATGTCCTCGATCAAGATATGCCTGTGTTACCAGCTCGTCCATCCCCTGATCAACGAGCTGCATTTGAAAAGTGGATGGATGAAGATAATAGGGCTAGGTGCTATATTCTTGCATCCATATCTAATGATTTTCAGTGCTAGTATGAAGATATGAGGACTACCAGAGATATGCTGACTCACCTACAAGAGTTGTATGATGAGCAGAGCTGCACGGCTTGCTATAAAGTCTCCAATAGACTTTTCAAAGTGAAGATGCATGATGGACAGTCCATCAACGATCATTGTTTGCTAATGATCAAGGACATCGAAGAGTTTCAGAAGCTTGGGATGACAATGGATAAGGAATTGCAGGTATATTTGATCCTGCAATCCCTACCTGATTCATATGGATAGTTTATCATAAACTACCATATGAATAAGATTGATAGCACCTTGCTCGAGTTGTTGAATATGTTGGTGACAGTTGAGGGTACCTTAAAAAGTTCAAGGGGCACGGTTCTTACTATGGAGTGAGCTTCCTTCAAGAGAAAATCTTCTTGGAAAAAGAAGAAAAAACTTGTGAAGAAGCAGAAGATTGACAGTAGGCCGAAGAAGAAGGTTCCAAAGAAGGCCAGTGATAAGAAAAGTATTTCATTGTAATGTCGAAGGCCATTGGAGAAGAAACTATCCTGTGTACCTAATAAGTGTGAAGAACAGGAAGAAAGATGCATCTTCTGAAGGTACATCTGATTTGTTTATAATTGAACTAATCTAACGATTTCCTCTTCTTTTAGTTGGGTTTTAGATTCTAGTTCAAGTACTCACTTGTGCACTTCTATGTAGGATCTTGAAGAAGTTAGAGGGCTAAGAAAATGTGAAATCACTCTCCATGTTGCCAATGGGGCAAGAGTTGCTGCTGTGGCTGTCGGAACTTATTCTCTGCAACTACCATTAGGATTTCATTTAATTTTGAAAGACTGTTATTTGTATCTATAGTTAGTAAAATTAATTTTATATCTGTGCTGGCACATGATAATTATAATTTTTATTTCAATAAAAATTTGTGTATAATTTATTTTGAAATAAAGTTGTTGTATATGCCTTTTTGATTGACGATCTTTATCACTTGCATGTGGATGCGAATGTTAATATTAATGAGTAAATAGTGAATACCGTAGGGTCTAAGAGATCTAGAGATAGGATTAGTCAAAAATATCTATGACACCTTAGGCTAGACCATATAGGAGATGACAGACTTAACAAACTAGAGAAAGATGGCCTTCTTGGGTCATTGACTTTCGAGTCTTATCTAGTTTGTGAGTCTTGTCATTAAGAAAAGATGGATAAGCTATCCTTTATGAGATACGGAGAAAGGACCACTGAGATATTAGCCTTGATGCACACTGATGTGTGTGGTCCATTCGATGTACAAGTTATGGGTGGTTACTTCTTCTTCATAACCTTTATCAATGATTTCTCTTGGTATGATTTTGTGTACTTAATGCGACATAAATTTGAGATCTTTGAAAAGTTTAAAGAGTTCAGATGTGAAGTAGAGAAGCAAATCAAAAAATCTATAAAGGTTCTTCGATTAGATCGGAGAGAAAATACCTTAGTGGAGAATTTCGAGCCTATCTCAAAGATAATAGTATAATCTCATAGTGAACTCCTTCAAAGATGACTCAGCTTAATGGGATATCCGAAAGGAGGAATCAAATCCTATTGGATATGGTTTAGTCCATGATGAGCTTCATGAATCTTTCTATTTTTTTTTGGAGACATGTGTTACTTTTTATTATTCATCTTGTGAATAAGATTCTCTCTAAATACATTTCTACCATACCATACGAGTAACGGCATGATAAGAAGCCAACTCTTGGTTACCTCAAGATTTGGGGATGTTCGATCCATTTCAAGTGATAGCAGGTGGATAAGTTAGAGGCTAGATCATTTAGGGCTCATTTTATAGGATATCTTAAGAAATTTATGAGATACTATTTTTATCTTTCAGAGGATCACAATATAATTGTGAGTCATCATACTGTCTTTTTGAAAAAAGAGTATCCAAGATGGAGGCAGTGGGTGAAAGATTAAGCTCGAAGAGAAAGTCTCTGAAAGCATCGAGTCTAAGAACCTGAATCCAGTAGTGAGCTAGTAGATGTGGTACCTCCTCCATCTCGTAGATTAAGTAGAGTCTCCCATCCTCTTAAAAGGTACTTAGATATTCTTACAGAGAATCTAGAAGAAGTATTCTTTATGGGAGACAGAGACATTAGGAATGATCCCAAAATCTATGATGAGGCGATGTTAGATGTAAACTCTGAGAAATAGAAAGAATAATGAGGTCAAAAATTGACTCTATGCATTCCAACTAGATTTGGACCTTAGTAGATCTACCTGAAGGTATTGTATCTATTGGGTGTAAATGGATCTATAAAAAAATATCGATTCGGATGGTAAGATAGAGACCTATAAGACAAGACTGGTTGCGAAAGGTTATAGTCAACACAAAGATATTGACTATCAAGAAGCCTTTTCATCCGTGGCCATGCTGAATCCATCCGAACTCTGTTTGCCATTGTGGCGTATCATGATTATAAAATATGGTAGATGGATATAAAAACTACCTTCCTAAATGGATATCTTGAGAAAGATATCTATATGGAGCAGCCTATGAATTTCACATCCAGTGATAGTGATCATAAGGTCTTTAAGTTGCAAAGGTCTATATATAGACTTAAGCAAGCATCTTAGAGTTGGAACACTCATTTTAATGATGTGATTAAAATGTTTGATTTCATCAAAAATGAGAAAGAGCCGTGTGTGTATAAAAGATCAGTAGAAGTACTGCCATATTCTTCGTATTGTACGTGAATGATATCTTCCTAATTGAAAATGATATTCTCATATTGACATCGGTCAAAGTATGGTTGTCAAAAAATTTTTTCATAAAAGATTTAGGAGAAGCTTCCTACATTCTTGGTATAAAGGTCTATAAAGATAGATCTAAAAGAATGATAGGGCTCTCATAGAAGATGTACATAGAGGAGGTGCTGAAGAAGTTCAGCATGAAAAACTCCAAGAAGAGTTTTTTGTCCTTTTGACATGACGTTCATCTCTTCAAGAAGATATGTCTTGACACACCTGAGGAGATCTAACACATGAGCAAGATCCCTTACGCTTCAGCAATAGGAAGCCTCATGTATGCCATGCTGTGTACACGATCTGATATAGCCCTTGTTGTGAGTGTCACGAGTAGATATCAGTCAAATCCAGACGAAGAGTACTAGATTTCTGTGAAGAATATCCTTAAATACTTGAGAAGAACTAAGAATTTATTCTTGATTTTTGATGGAGGATCGAAGCTAAAAGTGGAAGGATACATCGATTCGAACTTCATGATTGATGTTGATGATAGAAGATCTACATCGGGGTATATTTTTCTATGTAATGATGGATCGATTAGCTGAAAGAGTTCCAAACAACCGATCATTATAGATTCGACCATGAAAGCCTAGTACATCGTCGTTTCTGAAGTTGCTAAGAAGGCATTCTAGTTTAAGAAGTTCGTTATGGAGCTAGGTGTGATGCCATCGGATGTCATTGCATCGCACTGCGACAACAACGGTGCCATAGCCCTCACTAAGGAGCCCAGATCTCATCAGAAGTTCAAGCATATAGAGTGATGGTTCCACATCATACACGAATACCTCGAGAAAAATTCGTCGAGATGTAGAGAGTCGACTCCATGTAGAATGTGGCAAATCTGCTGATCAAGCCTCTCAGCTGCAGAAGATCGAAGCTGACCTTGAGAAGATGGATCTTAGGTATATGGTCAATTGGCTTTAAGTCAAGTAGAAGTTTGTTAGATGTATGTCCTAGAAGTCAATTATTGGCAGATGTATTATATAATTTCAGAATATAAATTTATACTTGTAAAATATTTATTATTAATAAGAATAATTTTATTTCAATCATATTTATGTGTCTATGATTTATCTTAAAAATTAACACATGATTTATATATTCTCAAGGTGTTGAGAATTTGAGACATACATTATTAGTGGTTGATTTCTAAATACTCATGATTGAAGGATCATCATGAAGAACAGTGATCGATCCAGTTAGATCGGTGTATGGATCATCTTCTTTTCAGATAGATGAGTCTCAAGTCTGTAGTGTGGGGATACTGGGATGAGAGTGTAGGTGGTTGTTAGAGAACAACTTATATCGAACGTGACCAATATAAGAAACCACTTGGATGTTGACTCGTTTGTCAGTGACTTTTCGATACTGCAGCGATGTGAGTGATCCTTTGACCTACGATTCATTGACTATTCACAGTGAGGCTGCTGAGTTTGACTATACCTAAACTTGGACTATTAGCCATTTGAGTCCTTGCAGTGTATGTTGGCTTTAGTGGATTCAGATTCGTTGTTAGGAGTAGGATATACTTAGATAGAATCTATCGATCTTAATAGAAAATGAGATATTCTATGCGATTCGCGAGATTGAGTTTAGAAAGTCTTTAGCCAAAGCAAGTGTGAATACTGAAAAGAGTTTCCATGAGATTCATAAGTAAACTCGAGTCTAGTCAATTTGGCATATGACTAATGTTGGGGTTTGACGAGTTCTCTATGATCTCTGACAAGTCGGAACTCACGATAGAAGGACTGAATCACATGGTAACTGCACCTAGGGATTTAATACTTTTATTTCACTGGGTTGCGACTACATATTGCTAGGTGTCACTGATAGATTATGGGACTCATTGAGCATCATCTTGATGATTGATGACCCTCGAAGGGCAGAATTGAAATTATTCCAGTCCATCGAAAGGAGTTTCGATGATATTGTAATGGAGATCATAATATATCTCACTATCAGATAGAGTAGAATCTATGGGATCACACATAAAAGAAGTTCTTATCTGATCAGATGGTTGATCAATGATTATGAATCATTGAAGGATATAATCATCAATATGATTGATGATTAATCCTATGCAAAAGTTGTAATTAAGTAATGCGTTAAGTGTTAGTGAATTATAGGAGGATTAATTAGCAAATGGATTGCTAATTGACTCAATTTGATTGAGCAATGAGATTCAGATCAAGTCTAATTGAATAAGATTTAGTTTGACTTAGATTATGTTTGATTGGATCAAGTCTGAATGCAAAGGAGACTAATTTCTGATTTGATCAGGACTTGGGTTCAGTTAATTCTTAATTAGATTAGGAATTCATGGAGGAGATTGGGTTCTTAATTGGATTAGGTTCTTTCATCTCTTTAAATCTAACCAAATCAGATTTGGATTGAGACCAAAATAGAAATACCGAGAGTCCCAACTCACTGGGATTCTCTTCCTTGCGCATGCCCTAGAATCCATGCCAAATATTACATGCTAAAGGGAGTTTGGCGTGAAATATTTTTTGCATGAAAGAAAGGGGTGCAAAGAGGGTGGGCGGCATCTCTTGATGACTCATCATCTTATCCCATAACTAATTTCAATTTGATTCAAATCTAGATATGGATAAGAAGGAAACAAATCAAGGCATTGTAGGAAGAAAGGTGGTGCCTAATTTTCTTGATGCATTGAGAAAAGAGGTTGGCATAAGAAGAAATCAGATCTGATTTCTTTCTCACACCACTCCTATTTTTTTGGCGATAATTTTTTGGATGTCTCACTTTTTGGCATGCAAAAGGTTATGGCACCTCCCAAAAATGCTAGCCTCCACGCCTCTATAAAAAGGGTCCCAAAGTTGGATGCCAAAAAAAAAGAGAAAAAAGAAGAAAAATTCTGTTCATAAGCTGAGCCTCCTTTCTTCTCTTTCTCCTTCTATTCTTCTTCATTTCATAGTGTCTGTGAGATCCGAAGAAGAAGCTACATTAGCCATCAAAGAGGATATTTCTGCAAGGGAGCTAGCATCCTGGGAGGATCGCCTACCTCTGATTAGAACAAGTCCTTATGTGGATACCTGTGGAGGTCGGGCACGTGCACGGCTAAAGAAACTTTTCAAATTCATGGATCATCAGCTGAGGTATACTTTGACCCACATAAGGTATTGAGATCTAATCTCAAATATCTATATTTTTTCAGATCACGCATGTCATAGATCTGGGCACGGATAGATTATAGATCTGATCTATTACATGAGGGGTTAAAAGAGTTTAACCTAGATCATTCCGCAATGTTCAAAATTATTTTGAAATATATGCATGTGACCTACCCATTTTTTAACACTTGGTGGTTCGGATTTAGAATAAATGGATTCGGATCATAAATGGATTGATCCGTTTATGACATGATAAATTCGTGTCTTAAGCGGGTTGACCCGCATAACCTGTTTTGATCTGTTTAACTAAATAGGTTAAAACAGGTTAACAGGTTACACGACATATTTAAACATATTTAATATATTATTTTAAGATTATTTGAGGGCAAATGAAGAAAATCAAAAAATTATAACCCTAACCTAAAACAAACAACGATGAAATTCAGAGTTATGAATTAGCATAGCAGGTAACTAAAGTATTTTATATTATTTAATTTTTTGACTAAATTTTATTATTTAATTAAATTTTGTAAATAAGTTAAATAGTTAAACGGGTCATTAGACGGGTTGTGTACCCATTTGATCCACCAACATGATTATTAATCGTGTTAGACAGATCGTATCATGTCAATCCATATATTTTTATTATTAATCCGTGTATATTTGTATCATACTTGTATTCCACAGGTCGATCCATTTAATTAAATGAATCGTGTTCGGATTAAGCTAACCTATATTATATCTCCAGATCGACACGACCTGTGAACACGAATTGCCAGCCCTACCATGCATGCAAGGAAAAATTAAGAGAAGGAACATAAATATTATTTATTTAATCAAAAAATATTTATTGCATTTAATGCCCCATACTATATTCATGAAAAATATTCTCCTTTATTCATACTTACATAATGATTTAGAAAATCCATAATGATTTAAAATAACTAGGATAGAGCCTCATTGAGAAACTTTCTATCAGAAGGAAAGACAAATTTTCCTATACTTCGACTTAGTTTTATTTAGAAAAGCTGCATGTCAACCTTACACTTTCATATGATTCCTATTATGGGGATACCATGAGCACCTTAGATCGGCACTGTATCGCAAGGTATTTTAGACTCTCAGATTGTCAACACGATCGCTAATTGTCGTATGAGCTGAGTCAGTCTCCCTGTGAACTGAGATGTCCGCGAAGTATGACCTGTGCATGAGCTACCTCAACCGACTTATCCCTTCATTATGTGTGTGTGACAGCTGTCCATCCCGAACAGATAGTAATCCGGCGTAATAGTCTCTCCTGATCTCGCAAGAGCGATCAAGGACTGAATTATCTCACCTACTATGTCAACTTTAATGGTCCGACAATCTCGAGATCGCATGATCACACAGTTATGCAACCAGCTGTCCGATATCTTTCTATATAAAACCACTGGAGCCTTGAGGACCCAGGTAAGTCAAATCAAACTTTTCTCAGAGAATGCATTGCTGCTTCCTTATTCTCTATTTTTTTGACTTGAGCATCGGAGGATCCTCATCGGAGCCACAACCTCTAATTTGAAACTTATTTTGAAGGTCACTCCAGCATCGATATCCCAGCTTGTAGTTATCAGGTGTCTATCTTCCGATCTTGACTGATTCAAACAGCAACAGATAGAGAAAGGGTCTACATTCGTATTTATGACTGCAAAACGGACATCTTCTCAGCTTTCTAATACTGCCGCTTCTCGACAGACGGCCAGTCAAGCTGATAATCAAGTTCAACCATTGGCACCAGAAATCCCTTCACTGGTTTAATCGATTCTCCCGACGCCAATCATGGCTGACTAATTTGATCAGCTCTCTCAGCAAGTTCAACATCTGATGAGTGCAATTTAGATGATCCAGACCTTTCTCATGTCCTTCCAAGTGGCACCATAGTCTCTCCAGGCTGTCCCTGCACCCCCCATGATGGTGCATCACCAGGTTTCCTCGATGGTTGATTAGTGCATCGAATATGTCATAATAAGTATTAAAATTCTTGATATTTAATTTCTATAATTTTGAATTTGATACTTTTTATACTCATTTTTAGAAATAATTAAATATGAAGATTTAATCATAAAATAACAAGCAACGACCCTTTAACACGTGCAGATGAAGCTCATATCTAAATTCAGACCTATCAGGTGTACGACATGCCATAATTTATGAGCGTCTGATAGGGATTCAATGAATAAAAGAAATAAAAAAAGAGAAAGAAAAGCAAGGCAACCAAGGTGTGGCTGTTTGGGGGATCCATGAGTTTTAAAGAAGAGAATTAAATGAGGTGGGTCCCATGGATTTTAAAGAAGAATTTATTGTGGAAGCTATGCCTAGGCGTTGATTTTAAGTGGATAGCTACTATTTGAATACATGAGGGCTTGTGCGGGCCCAACAGTAGATGGGTGCATGTTTCGTAGATGCTTGGGCGAGTGTTGGATTCAACGAAGCGATCGCACGAGGTTTGAATGAGGTGGGTCCCATGGATTTTAAGAAGAATTTATTGTGGAAGCTATGCCTAGGTGTTGATTTTAAGTGGATTGCTACTATTTGAATACATGAGGGCTTGTGCGGGCCCAACAGTAGATGGGTGCATGTTTCATAGATGCTTGGGCGAGCGTTGGATTCAATGAAGCGATCGCACGAGGTTTGCGTGAACGGGCGAGCTAGTCAAGTGGTTGAAAATGAACGCTGAGACTTGACACTCTGAGATGCGTGATGGATGTGACAAACAGAGAGTTCTTCATGGCAAGGAATCCTAACCCATGAGGAATCAAGAGGTTGAAAATGTCTAGGATTATCAGGCCTGTGAAAGCTATAAAAAGGGATCTAGACATACAAGAAAACTCATCTAAGAGTGGAAGAGGTATAGAGAGGGGCAGCAAGCATAGCTTTGGGTTGTGGAGAAGGCTTCTAAGAAGGAGGTACTTAGAAGAGAGTTTTATTCCTGCACTATCTCTACACCTACACCATCTCGAAGATCAGATCCAAAGGAGAAGAAGAAGAGAAGTCAGTTCGCTCTACGAAGTATGAAGAAAGGAGAGGTCATCAACCATCTTCCCGATGAGGCTACGTCAATCGATTTTGGAGTCGTTGTTATAATTTATTTATTATTCTTTAAATTTTATACTTGAATTTTATCTTTAATATAAAATTTATTTCTTATACTTTAAATTTTATTATTTATTTTATTGCAAGTAGATGCTAAGATCTACTTAGTAGATCTTAGTATCAATTTATTTTATGTACTTTAAATTTTATCTTTATTTTATTGCAAGTAGAAGCTAAGATCTAAATAGTAGATCTTAGTACTAAATTATTTTTATACTTTAATTTTATTTCTACTTAAATTATTTTTTTATTTTTATAAAATCAAAAATTTCAAATCAAAGCACTTCCTTCTCTGTGGATTCGACCTGACTCACTACTTTCTATATATTTTAATATTTTAAAATTATAATTAATTTAATAATCATGATGTTCTAATGACAACATCATGGCATATTAATTTTTGATACTGTTGTCAAGAATTGAACTCGGGTCGCCCGCATGACAGGCGGGAATACTCACCACTATACGATAATTAATTGATATGTCACGATGTTGTCGTTAGGACATCGTGATTATCAAATTAATTTCAACTTTTAAAAATATTACAAACACATAGAAAATAGTGAGTTAGGTCGAATCCACAGAGAAGACAGTACTTCGATTTGAAATCTTTGATTTTATAAAAAAATTAAAAAATAATTTAAGTCAAAAATAAAATTAAAATATAAAAATAAATCTGATACGAAGATCTACTATTTAGATCCAAACTTTTACTTGTAATAAAATAAAGATAGAAATTTAAAGTGCATAAAAATAATTGGTACTAAGATCTACTAACTAGATCTTATCATCTACTTCAAACAAAATAATAATAGAATATAAATATAAGAAATAAATTTTTATATTAAAATAAATTTAAGTATAAAAATTTAAAGAATAATAAAATAAAACTATAACAAAGACTCCGAAGTCGATTAGCGCAGTCTCATTGAAAAGATGGTTGATGATCTCTCCTTCTTCCTTCGTACTCTGTGGAGCGAACTAGCTTCTCTTCTTCTTCCTCTTTGGATCTGATCTTCGAGATGGTGTAGGCGTGGAGATGGCGTAGAATAAACTCTTTTTAAGCACCTCCTTCTTAGAAGTCTTCTCCGCAACCCAAAGCTATGCTTGCGGCCCCTCTTTATACCTCTTCCACTCTTAAATGATTTTCTTGTATGTCTGGATCTCTTTTTATAGCTTTCACAGGCCTCATAATCCTCGATGTTTTTAACCTCTTGATTCCTCATGGACTAGGATTTCTTGCCACGAAGAACTCTCTGTTTGTCGCATCCATCATGCGTCTCAGGCGCGTCAAGTCTTAGTGCTTGTTTTCAAACCACTTGACCAGCTCGCCCGTTCACACGAACCTCATGCAATCGCTTTATTGAATCCAACTCTCACCCAGGCATCTGTGAAACGTGCACCCATCTGTTGTTGGGCCCGCACAAGCCCTCATGTATTCAAATAGTAGCTGTCCACTTCAAACCAACACCCAGGCATAGCTTCCACAATAATTCTTCTTTAAAATCCATGGGATCCACCTCATTTAATTCTCTTCTTTAAAACTCATGGGTACCCCAAACAGCCATGCCCTGGTTGCCTTGCTTTTCTTTCTATCTTTTTTTTAATTTTTTGTATTCATTGAATCCCTATCAGGCGCTCATAAATTATTGCATATCGTACACCCGACAGGTCTAAATTTGGATATGAGCTTCATCTGCATGTGTTAAAGGGTCGTTGCTTGTTATTTTATGATTAAGTCTTCATATTTAATTATTTTTGAAAAAGAGTATAAAAATATCAAATTCAAAATTATAAAAATTAAGTATCAAGGATTTTAATATTTATTATGACATATTCGATGCACTAATTAGTGATGCTGCCTGTGCCTTCCACAGTGGTGCCTCTACAGAACCCTGCTTCAATTACGGCTCCACAACCACCACCTCAACTAGAACCGCATACGCCTCCTCGAAGTTTGGAGAGAAGGCTGACTCATCAGAGTCATCTTAGGGCCTAGCAGTCGGCCTGATGGTGATCTCCAAGCACAGAATCGGACCATGACTCAAATCTTGGACGTCGATCTCCTTTACTCTCTGAGGTTGGTATCATCCATGAAGCTGACTTCAAAAGGCGATTCCAGAAGCTCGACTAGCAGTTAGGCCAAAAATAGAAAAAGTCTTGAACAATAATGGCTCCTCGGCACTGCCCACGAAGAGTATAACAGCCAGCCGCCCTTCGTCTCGAGAATTATACAAGAACCGCTCCCCTGCACTTTAAGTTGCCTCAGCTGGAGGCCTACGATGGGATCACCTACCCCATCGATCATGTGGAGACCTTCAAGTCAATAATGCTCCTTTAAGGGATATCAAACGTAATCTTCTATCGAGCATTCCCTCCAACCCTCAAGGGGGCCGCTCAGTAATGGTATTCGAGTCTGAGGCCGGCATCTATTTATTTCTTTGAAGATCTATGTTGATTTTTCATCAGCCATTTTATCAGCAACCGACGATAGCAGAAGCGGTCCGACTACCTCTACACCATCAAGTAAAATAGGGCGAGTCGATCCGCTCCATGAATAGATTCAACTTGGCGACTTTAGAGGTCCAAAGCTTAGACCAATCGATCGTGATGATCGTAATGATGAGCGGTCTGCTGAAGAATGACTTGAAAAGTTATTACTAAAACTTATCCCCAGGATCTCTCGGATATGCTTGTCCGTGCAGAGAAGTATATCCGCATGGAAGAGGCCTTTATCGATGATACTTCTATCGATTCAACTACGGTAGGACCCAGCAAGGAGCACCATCTGAGGTGAATAGAGAAAAGCCACCTACGCTCTCAATCTCCACCCCGAAGTAGAATAATGGGGTCGAGGTCATCAATCTCGAAGTCCCCGAGAAGGGTTTGGTGACTATCACTGCTTGGGCAGTATGATAGCTACACACCCTCATTGTCCCTTGGAGAGAGGTATTTTTACAAGTGGGCCTGAGTTATTTGCACCTTAGCTGATGAGAATGAGGTGGAATGTCATCGGGATCCAACTAAATATTGCTTTTATCATTATGATCGTGGCTACGATACTGAAGACTACCATCAGCTTTGCGACGAGATTGAGAGGCTCGTTACGCAAGGGCAGCTGAATTATTTGTCTGGAGAGTGGCCCCTCAATGCCAAGCTCCGAGAGCTCCACAGCCACCCCCATGCCTCAGCAGTCTCTCCATCTACCTCAGCTGCAGCAAGCACCAGCTCGACAAGATCGGCATCAGGTCAGAGAGCAGGTGACAGAAGAAGAGCGATCCATCCGAGGAGAAATCCACCTGATTGATTATTAAGGGATCGTCTGGGGACCCCGATGGGCCTGGATTTTAGAGAAGGCCTGGTTGACGGATGCCCCCAATCAGCTAAGGAGAATTCAAGCTGGATGGTGAAATTTGGCTCACATCTATGTGAGGTAACCAAATGTCGACTAATTTATCTTTTACAGGAGAATGCGAATCTTTTCGCTTGGACTGTCGCCAACATGCCCGGCATCAATGCTGAAGCGATATCCCATCATCTAAAGGCGGACCCAACTTGTTAACCAAAAAGCAGAAGAGGCGGAGTCTCACTCCAGAATGTCAGGAGGCTATAGCTGAGGAAGCTAAAGCAACTTGACGAAACTCCAAATTAAATTCAGCAAACCTTTGCATGTATTACCAATGATGTAATAACGCTTTCTATGGAAATAAATTTACAGGGCCACCAGTTTATAATGGGCGTCCGAGTTTTTCAAGAGTTGCTTTCTCCTCCTACTTGAGATCCTGAACCATAACGATGGTCAACTAATGTGAGGGATCACTTATCAGACCCTCAGAAGGCTGTCAAGAGTACATGCCACAGGCACAAGCTCGCCACCGGCACATTATGCCTCACTCATGAAGATGAGAAGTGCTAGATGCCATAGGCATAAGATCATCGTAGGCACACAAAGCCACTCATGAGGAATAACTTATCAGACCCTCAGAAGACTGTCGAGAGTGCAAGTCACAGGCACAAGCTCGTCACTGGCACATAATGCCTCGCACGAAGATGAGAAGTGCTAGATACCGCAGGCACAAGATCACCGCAAGCACACAATGCCACTCGTGAGAGATAACTTATCAGACTCTCAGAAGGCTGTTGAGAGTGCATAACAAGGAGAAAGATAAGGAGTAGCTTCTTATTGTTATGAATGTAAGAAGTCGGAGCACTTTAGGTCCGAATATCCACAACTTAAGAAGAGCTCCAAGAAGTACAAGAAAAAGGCTATGATGGCTAC
>KE506148.1:153312-164206 GCA_000441515.1 Elaeis oleifera
ACAACGCAGGAGTTTATTAGAAGATGAAACAATTTGTGATGAAAAATGTCAAAATAATTTTTATTAATTTTTAATTCATGAACTAATACAATAAAGAGCACAACCGTCAACAGGCTGACGATTTATTTTGGGATACTATTCCCAATATCACCTGGGCAAATCCTCATCCAGACAATCAGTTTGAAGCTGCAGAATGAAGTTAGGAGGAAGGTGCACCTGGGCAACGGATTTGCACTTCTTAAAGCCCGCGAAGAACGTTGCCCTGCAAGCTCCGGTTATAACCTTAGCCTTTCTTTCTCCAACTATTTTTCTTACTTTCAGCATGTTTAAGTAAATATCCTGATCTATGAATTTATTCTAGAGAAACTTGTGATTTACCTTTCTGTCTTTCAGCTTTTTTTCAGGTGCTCCACCTCCAATCCAGCCTCTTGAATTCCCAAGAGCAGTTTTGGGGAGGTTGGAACTCTTTTGGAAGTAGAATGCCCATCTCCTTGAGGAGCTCTCTCTTCACGACTCATCTCCTTGGAAGCCCTGGCCCTCTTGAACGGACCCCCACTGGGGCTCCTTCGTGGGTGTTTCGAGATGAGGAGAGCCTCTTCTCCCTTCAGGTGCCCTCCTCAGCTCCAAGTCATCACAGGCCTGATGATAGTCTCTCTTAACCTTAGATTTTTATTTCTTGAGGGTTCTAATCCACTCCTCGAGACCCTCGATCTTCTTATTGTCCTTGAATTTCAGCCGCTCGAAGGCTACGATCTTCCTTTTGGCCCGATCCAGTTCTTCATCCCGATGGAAGATTGACTCCTAGGCCTCCTGGAGAGCCTTCTTAGTAAAGCTGAGTTCCTTCACTAGCTCGGTATTGTTCCTCTCTAGCTGCTCTAATTGGTACTTCAGCAAGTCGATCTCCTCCTCCATTATCGAAACATCGAGATTGAAACTTGCAGGGCTCGCCAAACATCGGCCCACATGCGCAAGAGACCTTAAAGTATCGACAAATCGCTTCTCTCCTCTTTGATTGTCGAGGAACAGCTTCTCAACTGGCGGTTGGAGATTCCTTAGGTACTTCATCGTGGATTAGAGTTTTTCTCCTATGGATGGAGCATGAAGCATCGGATCTAAAGGACCCGTAGGAGAAGTGGATGCAAGAAGGCACCAAGCAGGAGTCGCTGTCTCTAGAGACCTCCTAATTTCCATCGCCATCATCAGATCCTTCTTCGGATTGTCAACCACCTTCCTTATGTGCGATATCTCAGTTGGATCCTCTTTGGAGCATCCCATAACACTCATTTCGATGCTATCTTCGATGGTGCCCCTCGATCGAAATTTTTCTGATGAATCCTGCACCACAGCTTCCGATGATGGAGACATGGGCTCGATGGCAGGAGTGGCATGATCTTCTTCCCTGGTCGTGGGTTCCGCTTCAGCAATCGAAACCACAATCGGTCTCCTTCGAGGCAGAACTGCTCTAGTCTCTTCATGTGCTGTGGATCCATCTTGCCCCAAAGAAGTGATCAAAAATCAACATAAGAAAATCTGTGGATATTCATTCTTCAAAGCACGAATTTAAAGAAGGAAGAAAATGAAAAGCCGCCACAAAATAATTAAAACCTTGAGAAGATCGTCGTCTGAGTGGTCTCATCAATTATGCCCGTCCACATCGGTTGTATCAAGCTAACGCCACGAGCCTTAAATATGGAAGACAAGCATGAAGGCAAGAATGCTTGGCACCGAGTTCGAGGTATTTTTGGAGTACTCCCTTCATCTGATTCTCAAACTCGAGGGTAGGGGGTAGTGTTATGGGGGATACTGTGAGCACCCCGAATTGGCACTGCATCGCAAGGTATTTCAGACTCTCGGATCGTCAGCACGACCGCTAATTATCGTATGAGCTGAGGAGTCTGTCTCTCTACTGAGCTAAGGTGTTCGCGAAGTATGACCTGTGCATGAGCTGCCTCAGCCGACTTATCTCTTCATTATGTGTGTGCGACAGCTGTCCATCCCGAACAGATAGTAATCCAATATAACAACCTCTCCTGATCTCACGGGAGCGATTAAGGGCTGAATTATTTCACCCACTATGGCAACTTCAACGGCTGACAATCTCAAAATCGTACGATCACACGGCTATGCAATCAGCTGTTTGATATCTTTCTATATAAAATCATTAAAATCATGAGGACCCAAGTAAGTCAATCGAACTTCTCTCCGAGAACTCGTTGCGCTTTTTATTCTCTATTTTCCGACTTGAGCGTCGAAGGGTCCTCGCTGGAGCCACAACCTTCAGTTTGGAATTTATTTACAGGTCACTCCAGCACTGGCATCCTAGCTCGCAATTATCAAGTGTCCGTCTTCCGATCTCGATCGATTCAAGCAACAACAATTCCATATAAGGGTTAAGCTTACACAAGTGATCAAAGGGGTTGAGCTGTCTTTTCGCACCATAGTTAGACCACCCTTGTTTGAGGACTGATTCCCCACGTTCTTAAGCTAACACAAGTGATCAAAGAGGGAGGGAGAGCTATCTTTTGCACCATAGTTAGACCATAGCCTATCTTTAGTTCCTTGTAATGGAGCTAACAAATATAATGTTCTATTTGAATTATTATGGATTTCATACATCATTATATAGATATTAATAATGTAAAGTGTTTTCGGCAAACATATGACAATTTATGATGTTATATGCAAACAAAGAAAACCCAAAAAGAATAAACATAAACTCTAAATCATGATGAACAAAGTTGAGGGTTCCAGTTGTATTCCTGTATTAATAGTGATCAATCCTCAATTTTTTCAACCATCATAAATCCTAAAGAAATAGAGAATATCACCTGCCACAAATTATGGATCAGAAAATGAACAGTGAGCAAAGTCGTTGGTAGGTAGTCAAACCAATCTAGACTGTGCCTGTTCTTACCAGATGGACACTCAGTAGGGAAACTGATAAGATTTTAGTGTGAAGTTTGTGCTCTTATAACTTCATTTACTAATCCAACAAGCAAAGAAGAGTTACTCTAGACCTAGCAAGTTCCACAAACTTATATGCTCAATCCTAATCCAAGGGACAAGTCAAGCCTATAAATTTTAATGTGTGAACCATTATAGCTCAATCAATTCTCAATCCCCTTCGTTTAAAGAAATGAAAACTTGAACATTAGTGTCCAATTTTATTATGTGATACTCTCATGTCGCTGTTGGAGCACTCTTTCACAATTGTTCTTGTAGCACGCACATCATAGATTAGATGACACAGTAATTTTACAGATGCATAGATAATAATGGCCAGAAATTAATAATGAATCCAATAAATAAGTAATTACATGATACTCTTTTTTGGTTACAGAAATTACAGATGCTCTTTGATGATGATTGGAAGAGTGGCTATCTAGAAAACAATGATAACAAGAAGAACCTATATTTCTCGAAAACATGTATCAATAGACCTACATCTGATGCAGAATTTTCTTACTTTGTTTATGCCTGAAGGGTAGGTTTCCCAATTTTACCTATTGCTTTGTCTTATTTGAAATATTCATAACGAATGTGGAGAAGATAGGGAAGGCAGTAGCTTGGCTCTTCTACACGATATCGCTTATCAGGCGAACATGCTTATTACAATGCTTCTCTACAAACATCTTTGATGCACCTTCCATTGTCTTACGCCATGTCTGAAAATAAAAATGAAGAAAGCATATGATCATATAAGAAAACTGTTGAAAATTGAAAGAGTCCATGCATAGAAATCGTAAAAAATAAATGAAAAGATAATTTTCTTTTTAAATATATGATATAATGAGGCATTATTTGTGTTATTGTGCAGGAATAGCACCCACCCTCCTACTTGACTAAGATTTAACAATCACAAAGCCAATAGTTATTTTGAAATCATTTAGGGATCACATAATTAGTGTGCATCTAATTTCTACCGGATGGTTTATATGTTGCTTCACAGAGATTTGTTGAATCCACAATTAAAACTTCCTTTTGAAATTCTAGAAAAGTGTTTCCAACTCAATTTTGTTAATCAATATTTTAAGAAAATATTATATAAGATCAAATAGATGAGGCATGTTTCTGTTCTTACTATAAGGTAAGTCACTGAGCAATCTAAAGAGAATATAGAACTAATTGCTTAAGTGCCATATGGTATTGTTTTGTTTGTTTCTGTTTTCAGAAAACTAAGTAAAACGAATCAGACAGAACAAACGTGTGTAATGATAATATATGTTTTAAAATTTTTTGTACAATCTGTGAACCTTGGTAGCAAACATACAAAGAAGAATGAAATCAAAAGGAATGAACCATGGAAGTTCTATGCAAATACTATCTTTAGCATCAGTTTCCATGTGGTATTTTGTTAATTTACAGAGAAACAAAAGCGAAAAACAACAACAATGCAAAACAAGACATTACTAATTAAATTTGTCAGGCAGTAATTGACTCTTCTCAAGATCAGAGAATGCAAATCTGGTTCATCTAGGGATGAAACTATACCACTATTGTTAGGCACTGAATCTAATTGTTTTCCACTCTCTAATTTGAAAAGTTTTTCTTTGTTGATTCTCTCAAGGTCCACCAAGGTAATGCCCAGGGTGCATCCACATAGAGGCTGTAATTTTCTTGGAGGGTTGTCCCAATTTTCCTACCAAAAATAAAAACAAAGAATCTGACCATTTCTATTGAGCAGAACTTCAAGACTACATGGATTCATATTCCCAAAAAAGAAAAAAAAACTTGATCTAAACATAAATAAGTAGGTCTGGCTTAGGTTTGAAACCACAAAGTTCTTTTGTATTAAAAAGGTCTGCGTACTGTTTTTACTGGAACCAATCTGGATTGGTCAACGAAGATCATGTATGATTGATGAAGAAGTGGTGGTTTTCCCCATGCCGCGAGATATTATGGACTTACAATCTGTCATGCATGTTTGAATTTGCTTTAAAGCATTAAAAATGTGTTGAGGTAGTTCCTCCATTAACTTTGACAAAATATTTGATGTCTTGTTATAGTTTTTGTTCACACATGAAATCATCACTCAAATAAGAGTAATCATCATCGCTAAAATAAGAACTGTCATCACCTACAGAAATACCCATCATCCTAGTCAAAATTATCATAATAATAGTTATACTTGCATAAGAATAATGGTCGATATAGTAACAAGGGGATACATGATAAAATTCATCCATTACAAGGGGAATGAATGCTCAATATTTATAATACAAAATAATTGAGCGCTAACACAAAAAATTTAAGAGAACCGAAAAAATGCTCCACAGTAGGCTTTACATGGCCGCAGTAGTTGGGTTGTAGAGAGTAGGAGATCCTAATGAAGTCTTTTTCTTGCTATGAGAAAAGAAGTTATTTCTAGCAATAACTTCCTCAGATGGTGGTTCCTTTGCAAAAGTAACATTTTTCAGTAGTTGTCCCTACATATATATTCCCTGTGTCTGGATAATTTTCTTTGTGAAGCTAATTCTAGCAATAAACTACCCAAATATGACTGCTTGAATAAATAATAAGTAATCAATTTTGATTTCTGTATATATTCATGCATAACTTGTTCCCACAATCGTGGTTAATGCAACATAGTCATAAGTTTAGGATGTGAACGGAATGATGTACCAAATTGGCAGTGAAATTAATATTTAATATGCCCTATCTATGGGCACTAAATATTATGTATTTTATTGACATTCCAAATATGTGCCAATGAGATTCTAGGACGAATACCACTGTCAATATTTATAACCTTTAGGGCTTGATTAAGAAATCCAGTAGGATTAGGCTGAATTTCCTATAGGAATCGGATCCGTTAGTTTGCTCAGCCCGTTTTCTTCTATCCTAGTCTTGGTCCGAATCCTATTTATGGATCTGTTAAATTGTAGGATGAAAAAAATCTGAAGAAATCTTTTTTTCTTCCAAGAGAGATTGTGTTGATATGGCTCTTCCTTAAAATAGGCTGTATAATTCATGATTCAATGGAAAATATAGTCCAACCTTGCTAGACTTTCCAAATAGGCTCTTAGAATTAAACTATCTAATTTTATTCGATTCAAGTACGCTAATAAGTTTAACAGAATAATTTGCCAAAGTAGATCAAGTCTAAAAAGTCTCGCAAGTTAGAGAAATTATATCTTATATACAAAGTGGAGTCTGTGGCCATATATGCGCTCAATCAGAGTCGCCCATTTCAATAAATTCCATTTATCAAAAGCTTATCTAAGCGCACCGCCATAAAGTGGGCAATTCTAATTGGCAGCGCTGCAGCAGGATATAATTACCGACCAAGCCTGGACGAACGTACCCGTCTGACAGAAAACCATAAAGCCAACCAGTCCCGTCTCGCTCTGAGAAGTTATTGCACGGACCAGGCCCAAATGGACCAGCGCGAATCTTGGAGCACATGCATGGTGGATAACGCGCAATCGGGAGCTGGTGAGATGCAAGGGGGAATGTGGCGTGTTATCTACCGTGGGATTTGGCGTGGTCCATTGGACCTGGTCCAACTAATTATTGGACGCCTTCCTCTTGGGGATGATGGCAAAGTACAATGACCGATCGGACACGCCATCCTGACCGTTCAATCAGCTAGGAAAGGAATAAATAGATCGCACGAGAGGCAGGGAGCTCACCTTCTCCAACGCGGCCAGTAGAAGCTTTATTCCGACGGCGTCCCCGGCCCGATCCCCATCCGCCGGAGCAGCGACTTCGACCGCCGGGAGGAAGCGGTTGCGGGGAGGAGGGCCTTCCACTCGGCCACGCCCCCGCTCCTCCTCCTCCTCGTGGTGGGAGCCTCGGCGCCGCCAGTGGCGAGGTCCCTGGCGGCGAGGCCGGACATTACCCGCCTCGACCGCTTCCGGCGGACGATGGGGAGGCGGGCCGATGTCCGGGATGATCGCGCCGGCTGGTCGGCGTCCAGCTCGGCGAACTTGCGGAGGAGCTCGTCGGAGGACGCCCTGGTGACGTGCTCGACCGTCGCACTCGAGGTTTTGACCTCAGTCTCCATGAGGGTTACAGATTTAGAAGAGTTGGCAAAAGAGAGAGAGACGGCAAAGGGAACGGATGCGAGATAACGGAGAGAGAGAGGAGGGCGGGTTGTAGCGGATTTGTAGGAGGGTTAGATCCGAGGCGACCGTTGGAGCGTGTCGGGGGGTCGACTGAGGGAATATTTTGGAGTATTTTGGCAGGAGGTGGCGAATATAGCCGTTGGGAGACTGGGAGTCGAGAAGAGGTGGGGCTCGCTCCCACGTGCTGAGCTTGTTTGGTTCGTGTCTCCCATGTTCGCTGTGATCACAGCGCTATGGGCCCCAGTTGCCGCAGGGGAGACTGACCGCTACTGCAGCCGTCAGCATCTTTGGCAGTCGCGAACGTTGATCCGCGGTCGCTTTACCGCTGTGCGAGAGTCCATGAGAACTTTTTTACAAAATAATATAAGTTGTTTTTTTTTTTTCTTTTTGTATCAACCGGGAAAATGCGCAAAGACGGAGAGACCAATTTATATTAAAACTATTTATTCTTTTAAAAAAATTGGGCGCGTTTGGAGCAAATGTTTAGCTGTCTGGGTATTTTGGGTGAATCTATTGGACATTTTGATTGGATATCGACAAAACATGATATTTCAGTTTGGAAATTCTAGACCAATTTATTAGCTATAATAAAGTCAATTTTGCTTTTTTTGTAAAATTTTTCATTCTTCATTTTTTTTTTGGGCTATCATGTTTTTGATTCAGAATACATTTTAGGTGTACTACTGAGTGAATGAAATTTTTTACATTGCATTATAGTAGCATGGACTTTCATTGAATTTAGGTTACAAAAAATTATGAAGTCCTTTCATGTCATTACTTACATAACTGAGTATTTGGATAATTTAGTAAGATTGGGCTGGATTTTCTGTTGAATTCGGAGTTGATTAGCCCATTTAAGCATGATTTACATCAATCTAACGCCTCGTCAGTCCAAATCTGGTAGGAAGAGAAAAAAGATATTGAGAATCAAGATATAATTTTGGTACAAAACAATAAGCAATGGCATGTAAATAAAAAACGGATTCTGATTCAAATCCGCATGTAATATTAAAAGTACTAATGTTGGGAAAGATCTAGGAAATCAAAACTACTGCACCTTCTTCATTGTTATAAAGGAAAAAAAAAAAATCCTTTATTGCAATATTAATAGCTTTGTGCGTTGTCAATCTAGGAATTTGGTTAAACAATGTTAAAGTTTATAATTTTTAAGGAAGACATTCAAGTTTATTTTTTGAGAAAATATTCAAATTTATTAACATTGTAAGTTTATAAATTTGATTTGATTCTTATGACATGCTTGTAAATGGATGGCCAAATATTTGAAGGTGTTTATGCTCGGGCAAATATAGGTTTGGTTAAGATCCACTCAGGTGGTACATTCAAATAAAATACCTATGCAAACAATGAGTTTATGTAGCACAAGCTTTACAATACCCAGAATACTAACTAGGGCTATAAGTGGTCGGATTCAATTGGGAATGGGCATGATCCAAATCCAATCTATATTTGAATCAGGTCCACAAATTGAACCCAAAATGCTAATTTCGAATCAAGGTTCACTCACATTAAATTTAGTTCTCCAAATCGAATTCACGTTCAAAACAGGTCATATTTTTAAGTCCACGTCTGATCTAAACAATTCTGATCATGGTCGAACCAGATTAGTTTCTGAACGTTTACAGATCAGGCAGGTTTATTTTTGTCAGACCCATTGCCCATAAATCAAATGGCTATTTGTTGGAGTTTACAGGGTAGAGGCCCAGAGGGCGAGTCCAGGGGCAACAGGCTTGTCTTGGGCTTTGGCGGAAGCCTTAAGGAACTGCACTGAGACCACGGTTGAACTGGGATTCCTAGATGTGGGATTAAAAGAGATGTAGAAGAATAAAGAATTGATAGCCTGTTAAGTGCTCACACTGCAAGTGGATCCAGCATTGATTGTTTTGAGAACTCAAGATCTTAATTGGTAGGGGACATCCTCCTCGGCCTCTTAAAGCTACATACCATATTTGGCTTCTAACAACATGTATTATAACAAATTAAATATAAGAATTATCAAAGTAAGTTTGGATGGTTGAGATGCTTTCCATCAAACCGAGAGGTTCTAAATTTTCCTGGACAAAATTTATTGATACTTCTATATATAGTACAGATGAGAAGATAAACAAATATGGATAAATAAATATATTATAAAAAATAATTTAATTTAATATTTAGATAATTTAAAAAATTGTCAAGAATTTTTTTAGATTAATCATGAGTTATTTGAGGGCGGGCCTAGGCACAATGGTAAGGTTGCCCTGCTATAACCTAAGTAATTGATATCGAGAAAATTTAAAAATATTGTAAAGAATTCTTTTGGATTAATAATGAGTTATTTGAGGGTGGATCTAGGCATAATGGTTAGATTGCTCTATCATAACCTAAGCTTCCTAGGTTTTAAATATGGAAATAAGTTCTCTGTAAGAAGTGATTAAACGGAATATCTTTCTGACCCAATTATTTGATGAGCAAATTAATCATCATAGTACGTGTCAGAATAATTCATGATGCTCGGCTAAATAGATGTTTTCCAATTTAATAAAAGCAATCTTGTTCTCATAAGGAAATAATAAGCTCCTACAAAGCCCTTTAATGTAGCAATTAAGCATATTTTTTGGTACATGTGAGGGATTAACACCCAAAGGAGGAAAGACTAAGGAGGACCAACACAAAACATCCCATAGAATTCTATAGAAGCAGTAATGCTAGGTTAGAGGGAAGAGAAGAATCATCCATTGGGTCACCAGTTCAAAGATATCTGGCTAACCAATCGGTTGTAAAATTTGCTTCTTGGAAGATATGGATACCTTGAAAGGCAGATAGGATGGCGACAATGAGGTGCAAGTCTCCAAGGAGTGTGATAAGTTCTCATGGAGAATTTTATCGAATCTCACCTGATAACCGTGCTTGAATCTCCTTCGAGTATGACTCTAGAGTTGGCTGCAAGATGAATAAGCAAGCCATTCCCAAGCACCTTTGAGCTTTGTATGAACAATCGTGAAGGCCGAGAAAATCTGAAAACCAGCTCCTGAGCTCATGGTCCCTGATGATGAACCTAGCACTAGCAATTCCATCCTTGAAGCAGCCATAGATTTTTCATCATTCCATAGGGGAGGGGTGCCCATTTGACCAAAAGCCGAGATGGTCAACAATGAGTTACTAGAGCTGCAAATAGCCCAGTGTCATGGACTCGGTCAAATTTGATTTGAAGAAGTCTCCATGAATTCTTTTGCAAACCTGGTGCTCGAGTCAGCATTAATTAACTGGGAAACGGTCAGGAGGTTGCATTCAGCCACCCGATTTTATTAGTGTCATATTTACGTAGCAGTACAAGTGCCAAGGTTGCCGGTCCTTGGAAGTGAAAGTACTCATGTCGGAACAGCTCGCATGAAATTTTCATGGGAACTTCTACTAACGCAAGAAGACACACACATCGAAACCAGTAGGACAGCGATTATTCTTGGCATGGTTACATCGAACCTGTTGGAGGAAAATTTATTGACGCTGGGAGCTTATCCTTCTAGAAACTTACTTCATCCATTATTGTTGAGATTCATACTTTCAAGGCCTGCATTAGCTCGGTAATGTCCAGTTTCAGTACACCACTATAAACTGCTGTCCAGCTTTGAAGTGTGAACACCACCTTCTTGAAGGTGTACCATGGTGACCGAAGTTGCTTCCCATCGAAATCGGAAGGTTCGATTGTTTCTTTCTTTCAAATTGATCGGATGATTATTGTTACGTGTTGCTGCAGAAATTCGTCGGCATCGGAGATGCTGGAGTCGAGGGTGCCGCGGTCGCCGCCGGGACCTGCAAAGGAATCTAAA
>KE506149.1:145346-157277 GCA_000441515.1 Elaeis oleifera
ACTGTAGAGAATCGGCCAGTAACGGAGTTCAATGAGCATTGTAGAAGGTCGGCCGGTAGCGGAGTCCGGAGAGCTCTTGGGGCAATCTGATAGACGACTGGAAAACCTATCTTGAAGAAGCCCGGATAGGTGCTGCCCATCGAGAACTTCGGCTGGGGGTATTTATACCCAATAAGAAGGTTGAAATTTATGTGATAAGTTGTGAAGTAAATGGCATGAGAATTGTCTTATGCCTCAGCTCTTATGGTGCCCACTTGGATAATGATAAGTGGTTGAGTTTCGAATATAAATTGGTTTGAATTTGAACTACATCTAACCACTTTATCCTTATCCCTTCATCTCTCCATGCCACCTTAAAATCACCTCTCATTTTGTGCAACAAAAGGATTGAATTTTCCATGAAAATCTTTTCTGAGAGAGAGGGGGCATAAAATAGAGAAGGGGTGGGCTTCTGTGCATTAGAAATAGAGGTGGAGACCTACCTCTTTGGGCATGAGGTCTAGGGTGGGATTTTAGGATTTTAGCTCTAGATTTTTTGTGTGAGAAGAAATACAAGAGGGTCTTATTTCAATCTCCCACACCATGACCTCCTCTTGTAGCTCCATCCTTTGATCTAGAAGAGTCCGGATGATCCAAAGGAAGAAGCTTATTCTAGCCATCCAGTGCCTTCTGCGCGACCTAGCACTCCCGAAAAGGACAATCTGATCAAGGCTTCGAGTGGATAATTATAGAGGCTGGATGAGCTGTTCGACATTAGGAAAAATCTCATGCCATGCCTATCAGCAGCGGCAATCATTGATCCCTACAAAGATAATGAGTCTTGAACTCATCTGATTAGATCTAACGATTGATCTGATCTAAGACATCGGTGTGATCGATGCGGTTTTTCTTTATATCAGATAATTTTGTATAAAATTTATATCATAGATCTTTAGTAGGTAGTTCAGATCTGATCTAAAATATGCATAGGAGATTAAAATGTTTAATTTACTATCTTTCGCTATGCAAATTTAAAATGCATGCTTTGAACTATCGATTTTTCTTCATATGCTTGTGATAGCAGCACATTTGGACTATAAAATCTGATAAATGGATGTAAAAATAGTCTTTCTAAATAGAGAGTTGGAAGAAGAGATATATATGATACAATCTGAAGGTTTTATATCCACAGATGAGTCTAAGGTGTGCAAGCTTCAAAGGTTCATTTATGGACTAAAGCAGGCATCTCGAAGTTGGAACATGTATTTTGATAAAGTATTCAGAATATATGGCTTCGTTAAGAATGGAAAAAATTCTTACATATACAAGTGGGTTAATAATTCTGTGGTAGTATTTCTTATTTATATGTGGATGATATTCTCTTAATTAAAAATGACATCTTTGTATTATAAGGAATAAAAATTTGACTGTCATCACAGTTCTCTATAAAGGACTTGGGAGAAGCATTTTACATCCTTAGGATGAAGATCTATAGAGATAGATCTAAGTTGCTTGGATTATCCCAATCCACGTATATTGATACTATGCTAAAATGATTCAGCATGGAGAATTTCAAGAAAGACTATGTTTCGATAGGACATAAAATTTTCTCTCAAAGAGGGATTGTCCGACAACTCCTCGAGAGAGAGAGCATATGAGTAGAATTTCATATACTTTGGTAGTGGAATCCATTATGTATGCCATGATATATACGAGACCAGACGTGGCATACTCACTAGGGGTAGTGAGCAGATACCAGTTCGATCTAGGTAAGAACCACTAAAAGGTCGTAAAGAGCATCGTCAAGTATTTGAGAAATACTAAGGACCAGTAGCTTGTCCATGGAGAATCTAACTAAAATTTATGGGATTTATAGACTCTAATTTTTAGTCAGATCATGACGATAGCAAGAGCATGTCGGGATACATATATATCCTGAATGGTGGAGCAGTCTACTGAAAAAATTTCAAGCAGCACACCATGGCCGACTCTACTTGCAAGGTGAAATATATCATGACATCTGATGCTACAAAAGAAGCTATGTGGTTATGAAAGTTCATTGGTGAGCTACAAGTAGCACCCTCCATTGATGGCTCTGTCTTGTTGTACTACAACAGCACTAGTACTATTGCTCAAGCGAAGGAACCAATATCACATCAATGAACCATCTGGTCTGAGAGATTGTGGATCGAGGTGACGTCAAGCTTCAAAAGATTGACAAAACAGAGAACCTTCATTCACTAAATCCCTCAATGTCAAGGAGTTCGAATTTAAATCGAAGATGGATATACGATACTATACCGATTGGCTTTAGTCCAAGTGAGAGTCGTTGGGAATTGTGTCCAAAGTCAATAATCAGTCTGTTGATGGTTGAGCTCATTATTATAATTATATATAAATCATTAAATAATAAATATTATTAATTTTTCATCACTTTGTGAACATCTTCTTTGAACTCCTGTGATTATGATGAAGTCTTTAGGACTATTTGAATCGATATAGGAAGATATATCATTTAGTCCTTAAATCTTGTTCATGACCAAATAATATGCTATTATTAGGATGATAACTATATCAAGTGTAGGTCGTTGTATGCCATGGACATTGGTTATCCTCTTAACTAAGAAGTGTGGAGATACTGACATGACATGTAAGTGAGACGTAGGTGTACATCTCACTGAACGTGACCTACTGCAGAGCACTTTGTTGTCAAGAGTAGCTCGTGAAGAATTTGGGTATAAGTATCCCTCTGACCTAAGATCACTACGATGACTTGCAAGCAACTCACTGTACTTTGTTGCTAGACTATCTAAATTTTAATTCAGTGATGAAAGATTTTTGGACACAATCAAATATTTGCAAAGTCAGTGTGTGAGTCAAGATAGAATTGACCCTCCAAATAAGTAGGAGTTAATACATCACTTTATTTCAATTTAGTAAAACCTCGGTCAGAGTAATCTATGAGATAGATTTGAAAATGAAAAATATAATGTGGATGACCTTTTCTAGGTTGATAGTTAAACCCTAGGTCATCTTGAGCATTAGGGTCAAAGGGATGAATTATACTGTAATCATATGCCAATGGGTTTTTGAATATTGCTTAGCATTCTTTTGACCTATCCAGCTGTTAGGTATCATAGCTAGATGGTCACTTTGATTGGTATAGAAAAATTATTCCTGTGCTACCGGCTTAGGTTCGAACCTCTGGGGTCATACTCAAAAAAAGTTTCTGACTAATCATATGGCTGATCAATGATTGACAATTATTCCAGGGTATAACCATCAATTCGATTGATGATTAACTTTATGTAAAAATTATTAGGTTTGATGGCACAGCGGAAGGATCAGGTGTTTAAAATTTTATTCAAAACACCTGATGCATCGAAAATCCAAATTTCTAGAAACCCTTGACTATAACAATCAAAGTACAATTGAATTAAACTTGGATTAGAAGAATATCTATAGCACAAATTCTAATTTTCATGAGGTGTCCAAGTGTCTACCCTCCAATAGTGATCCACACAAAAATTGAACCAAAGACAGCACTTCTCCTTCACCTTGCTTCAAGAGTTCTAGCTCCTAGAATTTGACTAGCCCTATATCGGTCAGGTTTCTCCAAGAACCTGACTCGACCCTCTTAGAACCTTCTCTAAACTTCTGAATCCCCTTCTTTAAGACCTTTACAACCCTTTTCTAGATCAGATAAGGCTTTGTCTTAAATCCCAAAGCTTTATCCTAGAACTAAGATAAGTTGTAAGAAAGAAGGGAAAGTAACGGAGAGGAATTGGAAAGATTTCTGAATGCCTCGGACACCCACCGCCCAGACCCTTTTATAGCCATCAGAGGGGCACCAAAAAGAAAGGACACACCTCATCCAAGAGGCCTATTTGATCTAAATATCAGAGATAAGAGATCCTTCAAGCAAAAGGACTCTTATCTATAATATATTGATCAGCACCTTCACCCACGCGTGTGACCAGAGAAGGGATGTTTTGCATCCCTTCTCAAATCAAAAAATCCAAAAAATCTATGTGAATAGAGAATTAATTTCTAATCTTAGAACACCTAATAAGGAAAAAAATTTCTCACAAAAGGATGTGTTCTCATAACACATCATGCAAGTCCTTATCACCATGTGCGCACGTGCGAGGAGAAGCTTATGGCATCTGTTTGATCTCCTAATAAGTTTGGAAAATTCCAAATAATTATCCATAAAATAGCTGATCAAATGTGGAACAAAATTTGATAGGTGGCATTCCTTTTCAAATATGTTTTCTCTACAGAAAGACTCTTTGAAATGCGAAGAAACGCGATGCTTCAACATGCATGCGAGAGATCCTTTTCTTTCCAATTTTCTTCACCCATATTTTCAAAAAATTTCATCTCATGCTCTGAGATGTGCATCAAAGGATGGAGAGTGATATGGACTACCACACACATTTGAATCCCAAGCCAGAAGGACTCCTCCTTCTACTCATGCCAACATGCACACATGAGCCTTTTATTTGTGCCAAGAGTCCTCATCCAAGAGGACTCTTGATTTATGGTGTTAACTTGAGATGTGGTGCCACTTTTTGGGTTGCTTCTAGGTGGCATGATCAGACCCAAATGCCCACTAAATTGGGCTAGCTAATTAGCAAGGTATGAGACCAAATTGATCTCCCAAGGAGCTAGAGTTTCCATACGTGCTAGCATGCTTATCGAGAATCTTAATTGAATCCAAAATTCCAATCAACCTTATCAAAAGGATCCTTGGATAATTTTCATATGTGTGTGACCCATTGGATTTCACATCTAGCTAGCAATAGATCCAGGTACAAGTTGACCTAATTTGATTAGATTCCAATCTAACTGATTTAGGTCCAATCGAGCTAACTTGAGTTCAACAATTAGAATCTTTCTAACTAATGATCGAATTAAATTTTTAATTTGATCAAACCTACAAGTCAAGATTGATGTCTAGCAATGTATCATGACTATCTAGAAAATATGAAATTTGATAGAAATACCAAATATATCCTTCAGTGGTAAGTTACCGTGTAATTCAATCCTTCGATCATCCTTGCATTCGGAACATGTTCATGAGTATGAAATTATGTCAAACTCAAACACATATTCATATCGATTCTCAATTAACCAATGATGACTTCGATGATGAAGCATTAGAAACTCTTTCTAATCTCCTTCCTGATTTTGGCTAAAAGATTTTTTTTAAATCATCTAGGAATGAGAATACACAGGATACAATCTCTTCTTACTAGGAGTGATCGATTTCTTGTTGATCTACTCATAACCTTCATACATATTCTACCATTTTCAGAACATTTCGTACATATCTTAATGCCATGCCTGGGTATGAACCAAATATGAGTTCATGAGCATAAGATTCCATGATGATCTCAAGTCTACAGATCACTTGCACAACTCTCACTTAGAGAACCATCTTTGATATGAAGTAAGGCTTCCATAAGATGTTCTTTTCATCGAGTCAATTCAGTAGATTTATTTCTAAATGAGCATCCACATCTTTGTATTAGTGTCCCAAATATAAGTAGCTAGTGAGATCTGCCATTCTCTCTATCGAGCAGATATAGGATGTGTCAGTCTATCTGGAATATTAATCTCTGACTCAATGCTCCTATGATTAGAAATATTTAAGATTAAGACTTTAGGATTTTAGGTCTCACTAGCATGACCCATTCATATCTCCTAAAATTATTGTCCTAATCTTTGGGGTTCATCATAATCTTAAATATAATAAGATGCAGCTAAAATAATGAATCAATATCTTATTTATTATTAAATAATAAATATCATTACATAAGTTAGGAAGTTACAAAGAAAAGTTTCATTGCAACATAATTGTGATTGGCTTATAGGGAACTCTTCTTTCAAAAATTGTAATAAATTAATTCACTAATAGGAGGATTGATTAGCAATTAAACTGCTAATTAACTTAATTTGATTGAGCATCATGATTTGGATTAAGTCTAATTGAATTAGATTCAATTAAGTTTGATCTGATTAGGTTATAAGATGGCCTAATCACTAAGGAAGATTAGTTCCTAATTTGATCAGAATTTTGGTTCAATCAATTTTTAATTAGATTTAAATTTGATTAAAATATAAAATCTAATTGGATTGGATTTTATTTATTTAATTGGGACTAACCAAATAAGATTGGTTGGAACAAATAAGATTTGATTTGGAACCAAATAAGATTTGGTTTGGAACCAAATTTGATCAAACCTAACAGTCCTATTTAGTTGGACTTCTCCCTAATGCTACCCCTTGTCCATGCAACCTTTCTTCATGTTTAATCTGATTTAATGTGATGTTCTCTCATGCCCACAGATGTTCTCTCACCCCTCCTCCATGTCCAAGTGGATAGGATAAAACTTGGATTTGAATTCAAGTTTGAAAGATTTTTGATTTTGAATCAAATCTCCAACCTTATCCTAACTTTCTCTGGATGCCACCCTTGAGAAGATGAATTTTTTGTGTGATAATTGAGAATAAAATTGCATGAGAAATATCTCACACCTCAGCCATTCTGGTGCCCCTCTTGGATAAGGATCAAGTGGTTGTGTTTTGAATTCAAATTTGTTTGAATTTGAACTAAATCTATCCACTTTATCCTTATCCCATCACCTCTCCATGCCAACCTTTAATCATCTCAATTTTATGCAACAAAAGAGATGCTTTTACCATGGAAAAAGGTTCTAAGAGAGGGGCATGAAACAGAGAGAGGCGGGTCATTCTGTGTGATAGAAAGAGGAAAATTCCTTCCTCTTTGCGCATGAGTTCTATGGTGGGGTTCTAGGGTTTCGACTCTAGACTTTTGTGACAAGAACAAAACAAGAGAGTCTTGTTCCATACTTTCTACACCACCATCTCCTCCTCTTGTTCTATCTTTTGATTCAAAAGAGTCTGAGTGATCCAAAGGAAGGAGCATATCTCAGCCATCCAGCACTTTTCGTGCGAACTAGTATTCCTAAGGAAGGTCGACCTGATCAGGGCTTCGAGCGAACATCCTGTAGAGATCGGACATACTGTTCGATTCCTCAGTATCAAGAAAAACTCTTTACCATATCTATCAGTAGTGGTGATCATCGATCCATGCTTTGATAAAGAATCTAATCTCAGTAGATAGGATCTGCTCCTGATTAGAATGTTTGTTTTAGATTCGATCTGATTGCAAAATTGATATGATCAATTATTAAATTTAGATATTGTATTTATTTATATCATATAATCTTTATTTGATAATTTTTAGATTAGATCTAGGGCATGCAATTAGATTAAAATGTTTAATCTGTAGTCTTTCACTAAAATGTTTTGAAAAATGCATGCTATGAATTGCTGATTTTCCTTCAAACAAACCCCTTAGTGAAGAAAAATTTAGCATCATTAGAAAGATTTAGGGATTTGCTACCAATCGAAATAAATTTTATCCTCCAAATCTCAAAATAAGTTGAATCAAATCTAAAATAATCAATTTTGTGTGCATAACCATTGACTGATGTCATTAGGAATCCCTTAATATTTTTATGTGCTAAATTTTTTTGAAACTGTAAAAAGTTTCAAATTCATGCTTGAGTCGACTCAAAATGAACTGGAGTCGACTTAAACAAAACCTTGAGTCGACTCAACTATCGGGGACATAGGTCTTTAAACGGGCCTGTGACTCTTCGCATCACACCAAAACCATTTGGAAACTCGATGCCATTTCTCCAAAACCCTCTTTACAGTTCCCCTCACAATCCCAGCCCTCTATCCCCCAATCAATCTTTGATCCATGGTAGATTTGAGAGAAATGGTGCGGACAAGGTGCATGGGGTGCAGACCTCTCTCGAGTCGGAGCGCTAAACAGCAGAAGCGAAGGAAGAATGCTTGGCTAGATTCCTCATCTCAAGCGATCGAATCACCCAACCCACTATTTCACTAAAAGTTTTGAGCTGAATCAATTTGAAGAATAAGGTACAGAGTCCTCCCCTTCTCTACATCTCTCTCCATCCAAGAGAACATGAACTAAGGCCGTTGCCTCTCCATCCAAGAGAATAGCAACAAGGGCCATTACAATGGGGAGGATAGTAGATTTTACATTCTTTGAGAAATACTATTTCTCAATTGATCCATGGCTTGATAGAATGGGGTGGAAGAATTTTTGCTACTTAAATATCTCTATGTACCCTAAGTTGATCAGGGAATTTTATATAAATCTGAAGAGAGGAGCAGCTGAGGTAACCACTACCGTGAAGGGGGTTCAATTTGATGTTTCTGAGGAAAGCCTAGCGGGAGTCTTTGGTTTGCCCCTAGAAGGAGCTGTCCCTAAGAGAGTGTCTGACAAGAAGGAAGCATTGAGGATTATTGTTGGTAGAGAAGATGTTGTTAGAGATATAAAAGGCCCCACACTTTCTGTAAAGATGCGAGTGCTGCATCCCATTATTGGAGGGATCTTTATTTTGAAATTAGGGAGGCATGACTTTATGTCGGAGAAAGAGTTGTGTGTCATGTATCACATTATTTAAGGGATACCTCTGAACCTTCCTGGACTTATAATGTATCAGATTAGAGAGGTAGCAGCCAAGAGCAAAGTTTGTCTACCCCTATGGGATGGCATTGACTAGAGTATTTGAGACAGTAGGAATTTCATTAGAAAATGAAAGATTTAAGAATTTATCTCATTTTGATGTTTATGATGAAAAGGCACTGACTCATATGCACTTTCATGTTGAGGTTGGGAGATGGGTGAGAAATGAGTCAGGTCAGGAGAGAAAGGAGCCCAGGATAGAGGAGACAGAAGAGCCATCTACACCCATTGCCCTAAGAGCTCCATCTGATTATCCTTCATCGTCTAGAGCTGCACCTGATCTCCCTTCACCAGCCACACCACAAGCTAGATCCCCTACTGCCTTCGGACCTCAGCCAGTAGTTATTGACTCTGCCACACTGGAGAGGCTGGCTGATCTTATCTCGACTAAACTCAGTGCCTAGATAGCAGGATTGTCTGAGAAGGTCGAGAGCATTCAGGCTAAGATGAGATGTATGGTAGATAGGCTCACTACCTTACAATAGCGAGAGTTGAGGATAGAGGCACCAGCTGATGTTTCTGATGTGGCAGGAAAGATTGCACGACTCAAGGAGAGTTTTGAGTCTAAGAGCACTGAGATATTTATTGCTATTAGAGGATTCTGATAGACTGGCACTGAGGTGCTTGGGGCTATCAGCGGACTTGGATAGTCCCAGCAGTAGGGCATTATGTTTATACTTGGAGCCATGGATAGTCTGGTTGGAAAACTTGAGAGACTTGCTTCGAGTGCAGTACCAATAGTAGCTGCAGCAAATACAGCCACCAGAGTTTTCATGGCTCATTCTGTTCCTACTCAGCCCCAGCCTTAGTCCATGCCTCAACCTCCACTTGCTCTGCCTCAGCCGACTGCTCTGCCACAGCTCAGCCATAGCCACCAGTGTCTACTTAGCCACGACCTCTAGTCTAGCTCCAGTTTGCTGCACAATCCATCCAACTGTCTGCTAGTCAAAGCAGACTACCTTTTAGACTATACACTAGAGCTGGAGTCAGATTTTTCATATCTATGAGGGTTAGTCTATCAGATAGGACCAGGAGCCAGAGATATGGACCTTCATCATCTCGCGCTTCCTCATCCGAGACCCTAGAGATTCCTTCTGATGAGGATTAGTGGCTTAGGAGACATTTGTTTGGTCATATACTGTATTAGGCTTTGTTTTGGATGTATGGTTGTATTTATCTGTCTTGTGGACTTATATGTGACTTATCTTGGTATTAGTGTACACCTACTTATTTTGATATGTACCTACTTAGTGTATATCTTGGTATTATTGACTGACTTACCTCACATTGTATTTTGGTGTGCTATGATCCAGCACATTCATTTTGATGGATACAATGCTATACTTTTACTCTTCCTTATTCTTGCCATTTTATGGGATGTTCTACCTTGCTTGTACATTGCCCTCTTGATTGATGACAAAAAGAGGAAGTAGAAAAGAACATATGAGATGAGCATATAAGCAAAATGATGTAATAGAATAGAATGTATGAGTAATATTAGCATGTATGAAAAGAATATATGAGCAATGTTAGCATGTATGAAAAGAATGTATGAACATATAATGTACGAGCATATGAGCATTGATTGCATTAACATATTGTTGGATGTATGCCCTAGAAGCCAATCTTGGCTGACACATTTCATATCTCTAGGATATGATTTTATACTTATTAGGTAGCTATAGTACCATTCATATTTATGTGTCTATGAATCATCCAAGAGATTAATAAGATAATGACATATATTCTCAAAGAGTTGAGAATTTGAGGCATGTGTCATTAATAGTTGATTTCTAAATTACTCTTGATTATAAGATCATCATGGAGATAGTGATTGATCTGGATAGATCAGTGCACGGATCACTTTCTTCGGATAGATGGGTCTCGAGTCTGCAGTGTGGAGACACTAGAACGAGAGTGCAGGTGGTTGTTAGAGAATAACTAGCACTGACCGTGACCAATACGAGAAGTCACATGGATGTCTGCTCACTCGTTAGTGACTTTCTTGATGCTGCAGTTGTATGACTGGTCTTTTGACCCGAGATGATACTACTGCTTGCAGTGAGGCTGCTGGAGTTTGACTGACATATCAACATGAGTCTCAAGAAGCCCTTGTAGTGGATGTTGGTGACAGTTGGTCCACTGTAGGAGTGGGCTGTGCATCAAGATGGGATCTATCGACCCTAACAGAAGAGAGTAGTCATATGGAATTTAAGAGGCTGAGTTCTTAAGTCTATGACCATAGCATTGTGATTGATGAAAAGAGTTTTCATAGAATCACATATGGACTCGAGCTGATTGAATCTATCATATGACCGATGTTGAGGTTTGATGATTTATCCATGATTTGCCATCTGGTTGGGACTCACGATAGAGGGACTGTATCATGCACTAACTGCACCTAAAGATTCATCATCTTTTACTCTACTGGGTTGCCACTATATACTACTAGGTGTCATTGATAGATTATGAGACTCATGAGGATCATCTTGATGATTAATGATCCTTCATGGGTTGAGTTGAAATTATTCCAATCCATTGAAATACTTTTCAATGATATTACGATAGAGATCACAATATATCTTACTACCAGACAGAATAGAATCTATGAGGTCACACACAAAAGAGACTTTTGATTGATCAGATGGTTGAATTATAATTATGAATCGTAACAGGATTTGATTATCAATTTGATTGATAATTAATCTAATACAAATATTGTATTATATAACTTACTAAAGAGTTAGTAAGTTATAGAAGGATTAATTAGCAATAGGATTGCTAATTGGCTCAATTTGATTGAGCAATGGGGCTTGTATCAAATTCAATTTGATTGGATTTAATTTGATTCATTTTGGGTTTGATTTGATCAACCCTATAGGGTTATAGGATAACCTCAAAAGGATTGGATGATTAGTCCTAGTTGAATTAAGATTTGGGTTTGACCCAATTTCTATTTAGACTAAGATATAAGTATTTCTAATTGGACTAGGAATCTTCATTTTTATGCTGCACTAAACCTAATGGGATTGGGATTAAAATTGAGTTTGACTCAAGCACCAAAAAAGAGTCCAATTGGAATAGGACTCCTCCAATTAGGAGACATCTAATTTAATTAATTAGGCTCTAAATCAGATTTAGTTTTCTATCTTTTTGAGTCTAATCTGGTCCTAATATGATTAGGACCTATTGGTATTTTAATTGGATTAAAATAGCCATTTAAATTTAAGTCCCATGTGATTTATAACTCTTTCTTTCCATGTGCAAATAGGAGTCCAACACCAACTGTTTTGTGTGTAGGAACCAGATCTAGGGTTCAGGATTAGATCTTGAAATTTTTAAGATCATGCAGTGAAAGA
>KE506149.1:205712-219141 GCA_000441515.1 Elaeis oleifera
GCTTCTCTGACGCTGGCGGATTTCTGCACCAACAATAATGAAGAAGAGCCCGTGCCAGTGCCAGAGCCTATGTCACGATCTGTAGGTCCATCAGTTTGACGAGTGGCTCCAGTGCCTGTCCAGCTCGAGGGGGATTAGATTAAGGAGATCATGTGCCATGTTGTTGATAAGGTGTCTGATCACATTCCATCACCGGTGGACCGTGCTGTGGAGTGAGTTCTTGTCAGGCAGTATTCTTCGATGACTGTGGATCCATCCTCCTCTACCCATCCTGACCCCAATTTAGATTAGACTGCATGTAATGCCTATTATGATGTTTCTTTTTGAGCTAAAACTCATTTTGTATGACTTGTAGCTTTTTGGGATAACTTATTTAAGCTCCTTTTTGGATCTATGATGAATGCCTATTTTGCCTTATGTTAATATATAAACTCCTTTTAATGTATGAATGAAGTTTGCTAATTGCCTTCCTTAAATGTGTATTGTCTTTCTTTGTGCAATGTGAAAGGTTCTTATGTTCTTCTGTATTGTCCACCATTTTGATAATGACAAAAAGGGTGAGAAATATGTGTATCAAAATGGCACATAGCACATAGTATTAGTTGCAATTAAAATTGATATCAATTGAAACACATAGCACATAGTATTGGTTGTAATTAAAATTGATATCAATTGAAATTGAGCATCATGAGTATCAATTAAATATCAATTGAGACTATGATTGATGGTTATAATCTTAAATTGCTAATTTGAAACATTTGGCACAAAGTAAGAGGGAGTATCACAAATATTGACAAAATTGAAATCAAATTGAACATAATTCTCATACTCCAGGGAAGCATATGTGAATTGATAAATTAAAATGTATATGTCGTGTGTGTAGTGATTGGAAGTGAAATCAATAAAACCTGAATGTATATATGAAATAATTAAAATAATTAATTTATAATTTGAAGAAAAGGTTATACTCAAAAGATTTTTTCATCATCAAAAAGGAAGAGATTGTTAATCCTAGATTAATTTTGATAATAACAAAAATATTTGAGTATAATTTATTATATTACTAACATTATTTTTGAGGTTGTGTTGCTTAAATTTCAAGTGCTCATCATATTTCAAGCATTTTCCATCGATTAAATGAAGCACCACCACTCAAGAGTTTTATAAAAAATTCTAGACTAAACCACCTTAAAAGAAGGTTAATGAGGATTAAAATCAAGTAAATGAGGCAAGCCTAGCATAGAATAAAATTGGAGAAGAAAGATTGTCAAAAACTTCATGGCATGCTTGGCACACAATTTGAGTCGACTAAGAGGATGTTTGAGCCGACTCAGTATCAATGACAGAAAGTCAAGTTTTTGGTTGTAGGAGACTTAGTCAATCCAGATTCAACTTAGTCGATCAAGATAGAATCTTAGTCGATTAAGTTAGAAAGTTAGTCGACTCAGAGTCGACTCAGTCTCGGAGGACAGTAGCAATACAAAAAAATTGATTTTCAAGCATTGTCCACTTAGCCGACCAAGTCAGAATGGAGCCGACCAAGATAGGGGAGCTAGTCGATTTAGTGGAAATGGACCAAGTCATAGTGAAGCAACCAAGGATAGAGAACACATTTTTCAGTTGTTTGAGATTTAGTTGACTAAGAAAATTTTGAATCGACTAAATGAAGCACTTAGTCGACTCAAAGAAATGTTAGTCAACTAAGTTACTGCAACAGCTAGTTTTCAGTTCTACACTTTTCAATCCTATCTTATTTTCAATAGCTAGTTTTATATTTTAATGGCTAGGATATTAAATAAAGCCTCTTCAAATGCCTTAGAATGGTGGAAAAGCCTTAGAATATAAATAAACACTTAGGAGCTTTGAATAAAACTTTTGGAACATTTATTGAAGAGCATTCAAATCTACTTCAGTTCATTCATTGTATGAGCCAATTTGTAAAATTAAAGAAAGTTTTTAGAGAATATTCAATCTTTTCAATCATTCTAGAAGTGAGAGAAGTCGAGACACAAGCATTGAAGAGCTCCATCAACTTCTTTCAAGCATTCAAGGAGAAGAATTGAGGCAACAAGCATTCAACTCAAAATTCTTCTCTTGGGCTTCATAGAGTTTTATTTCTAAACTCTTTTAATCTTGTATTCATTGTGATGGTATTTTATTTCTTTCAAATTTCTTAGGGTGAAAAACTTGAGTTAGTCCAATCCTTGAGTTGGATATTGTATTGGTTTGATTGGTGACCCAAGGGTAAAATCAATTGGAGTTGATTATTAGCCCAAAAAAACAATCGTTGTAAAGGTTGTGGTTGGTAAGCCTAGATCAAAACCAACCAGATTGGATTGTAAACCTAAAGAAAACAATCGAACTGTAATCAATTAAGTGAATATAGTTGAATTTCCAAGTGGTTTACCTGGGAGTGGATGTATGTGTCATGTTTGGCACCGAACCATTATAAAAGCATTGTGTTTGTGATTGTGTGATCTTTTCTTCATTATTCTCATTCATTACTTGTGTTTTAATTTATTCCACTAGGCACTTATGTTTAAATTTAATATCCAATTCATCCCCCTCTTGGGTAGCCATCCTTGGGCAATAAGATCTGGTCACCATCCCATGAGGGGATTGCTATACTAGATGATTGTGCACTAGTGTCTACTTGAGTTTTTGACTCTATTTGAATAGCTCTTTTAGAGCTCTTGTACAAGATAGAAAGGATGGAATGATTTGGGGTGGTGATGTGATGCTTATGGACCACTAAAATTCTAGTGTCATGACAAATAATGTTGACCACATCTAGCCCAAACTTTATCACTATATGTTTGTTGCATAGACATTAAGCATATGATATAGTAGATAAGAATAATTAAATTTAAAATTAAATTTAGATAAAAATATTTAGATTTATAAATAAATAATATTGCTAAAATTTTGCTTACAAAAAAATGTATGTCAAAATTTAGCTGTAGAAACATTCGAGTATAAGTCAACATCAATTTAAAGTTTGAAGATCATATGAACATATATCTATATATATACATGTGTGTGTGTATATGTTCGGGCATAATTTACATAGAATTGGTTAATTGTATGGGATTTTTAAAGTCTTATTAGAATCATCCATTATTTATATCTAGTTCTACTAACAAGGACATTAGGTTCATAGTATATAGATATGACAATATCTATATTGTTGATATTAGTGATCTATCTAACAAAACATGCAATGACTAGTTGCTATAAATACCAAAGTCAATGAAACTAGATAAATTTAATAACATGGACTAGGACATGCAAATATGAATTTGATTGTAAAATTAGTTAGAAGATTTAGTAATGGTTTACTAAAAAAATAATTTTAAAAGAATAAAGTTGGTGATGTATGTCAACTAGGAAAGCAAATTAAAGTTTTTTTAAACCAGAGAACATAGTTTCATATTCTAGCCTCATTAAATTATTGCATATGTATTGTTTGGGCCAACTAGGACTACAATCCTAGGTGGCATGAAATATGATTATGTGATTATTGATAATTTTCTCTCACTTTACTTGTATTTATTTCTTGCATACAAAAATGAAGCTTTTGATATATTTTCAAACTTTTTAAAAAATCACAAGTAAAAAGGTTTGAATGTATTAAAATACAAAGTGATCATGAAACTGAATTTAAAATTAAGAATTTGATAAATTTATTTGAAATAGAATTGACCATAATTTTTCAACCAATAGGATAACTCAACAAATTAATAAGATGGTAGAAAGGAAAATAAGATTTTAGAGGACATGGCATGCACCATATTGTGTGGAAGCAATCTATCAAAATATTTTTGAATGGAAACTATAAACACAACATATTATATGCTAAATCATGCATTAGTTAGATCTATTTTCAAGAAAATCTCATATGAATTTTTGAAAGAAAGAAACCTAACATTGGATATTTCAAGTTTAAATTATTGTTGCTTTGCTATAAACAATAGTAAGGATAAGTTGGGAAAAATAGTTGCAAAATCAAATGAAGGCATATTTTTGGGATATTCTTCTACTAGTGGAGCATATAGAGTTTTCAACAAAAAAGCTCTAGTAATAAATGTTGGATGTTGACATCACATGATGACAGGTATGCATGCAAAAATTTTAAAATTTAGTCTAACAGAAATCGCAATGGAATAGAAATTTCAAATCTGAATTCTTAATATCATTTTAGGACAACCATTCAAATAACGACCTTGTTATGCCCAGACAATCTTATATCAGAATGATTTAAAAATTCAGATCAATAATTAGATCTAATCTAATTAGCATGTATAAAGAGATTACATCTCAAATAAAATACCAACATCATCATTAATTATAAGATTAACGATCTAAAAGAGAATCTGAATTCATACCTTTGGACAGATAGATCTTCACCATGATCCTATGGTCCATGTATGCCTTCGAGGTCTCATTATAGTCGTACAAATATCCGACCTCTACAGATATCCATCGAGGCTGATCTGATCAGGAGGTCTCGATCTCATCGGGATGCTAGTTTCATTGTAAAGATCGCTTCCTAGATTATCAAATCGATTTGATCTTTTGATTCTCTTCTCAAGAGAATCAAATAGATCTACATGAGGAGGATGAAATCAGATCACATCTAATTTCTTATTTTCTTTTCTCTTCTTTAGCGAAGAACTGAAGATCCACAAAAGAAGATAAGAGATCTAATCTCTTTCTTCTTCCTTCTTGTCCAACCCTTGGACTAGATCTAGAAAAGGGAGAGGAGAATCTTTTTATCTATCTCATGGATCAAGAGGGAGAGAAAAAATCAGATCAAATCTAATTTTAATTATGTCCAACTCTTGAACATGTTTGGAGGAGAGGGAGAAGGGGACTTGTCCATCTCATGGACCAAAATGAAGAGAGAAAAAAATCAGATCAAATTTGATTTTATGTCCAACTTTTGGACATCCATATAGGAGAGGATGAGAGAGACATGTCCAACTCTTGGACATAGGAAAGAGATAGGGAGTTACCTCTAATAACCAACCTTTGGTTGTAAGAAAAAGAGATAGAAAGAGGAGGTGCCCATTTTTTCTCACAATGAACAACCTCACGCCATGCATCTTGGGCATCTCACCTTTCTCCATGCCAATCTCTCACGCATAACGACCTTTGGGCATCTCTCTTTTGATCTAATCACTTAGGAGGAGGCTCCCCCTTATCCTCTATTTAAACTAGGTGGTTTGGGTTTGTTAGGTTTTGAAAGAATAGTGCCCTACAAGCCAATCACATGGGGATGTGAAAGGACTTTTCTTTATTTTTTTCCTACTCATTTACATGACATTAGTTATTTTTATTATGAAGTATTATATTTTATCATTTGCTGCATCATATTTTTATGATTATGATAAATCCCATAGATTAGGACAACGATTTTAGGGCCATGATGAGATCATGCCAGTGAGATCTAAAATCTTGATAGTCCTAATCTAAAATATTTTCAGTCATTGGATCATCAAGTTGGACATCGATGATATCGGTAAGATTGGTACATCCTATGTATGCTCGACAGAGAGGGTAGTTGATCTCACAATCATTTGTGTGGTGATACTAATAAAAGATGTAGGTTCTCATTAGAGAATGATTCACTTAATTGACCTGAAGGAAGAACATTTGATGGAGCCTTACAGCATATCAATAGATGGTTCTTTAGTGGAAGTGGTGCATGTGATCCTTTGGTCTGAGATCACCATGGTACCTTATGTACATGGATCCTTACTTTGGTTTATTCACTAGCATACTATTTTGAGATATGTGTGGGATATTCTGGGTATGGCAAAGTATGCATGGAGGTTGTGAGTGGTCAATAAGGAATCAATCACTCCTTGTAGGAGAAAAGAACATCTTATGTGATCTCATAGGATGGTGACTCTAAGAGTCTTTGCCCAGAGAAGGAATGAACAGTAGAAAAATTTTTACTGATTCATCAATCGAGTCATCATCATTAGATTGAGATACATATGGATAGGTATTTAGATTTGATATATTTTCATACCCATAGCTTTTTCAAAATGTTGTGTGATTGAAGGATTGAATTGCACGATAATTCTCCATGGAAGAATAATTTTGATATTTTTATCAAATTTAAATTTTTGGCTAGTCATAACATATTACTAGATATCAATCTTGACTTGTAGACTCATTAAAATTAAAAGAGTTTAATTCAAGAATCAATTAGGAAGAGTCCAAGTTGATTGGGACTCTTGAGCTGACCAATCCAATAGGATTAGGGTTACATCGAGAGTTTGGATCCACTGCTGGCTAGATTTGAAACCCAATGGATCACGCATAATAAAGATTTGGTCTTAGTCTAATCTATTTAAATTTATTATAAATTTAATGGGTTAATTGAATTACTAGCACATGAATTAACCCAAGTTCCTAATTGGGTTCAGTGCAAATATGTTTGTGTTAACCCTTTGCTTATTACCTTGACCTAATGTGATTAGATTTGAACCATCTAATTTATTAGTTGATTTATCTATTTTTATGAAAGTATTCCATATAGTTTAAACCATCTCCACGCCAAAAACCATGCAAAAATAAATTAACGCCCCATTTATTTTGGCATGAAGAAGGAAGAGTCCTTCTTAACATGGTATCTTAAAATTCTTTCAAGTTCCATGCATTTTCCATTAATCCTTGTACCATGTGATGGCGCTTGAGATATGAGGCATGGAAGAGGAGAAGGACTCATTCTCTGAGAAGGAATCCATGCCAAAATATTTTGGGATGCCTCATTTTATGGGTGCTGAAATGGAAGAGTCCATTTCATATTGGACTCTTAATTCTTCATTTTATTTCTCGCAATCTCTTTACTCCATGCGCCATCTGATGGCTTTTGGAGTTATGTTGGCATAGAAGTGGAGGAGTCCTTCTTGAAGGCTCTTCCACACCCAAATAACTTCTATATAAAAAATTTAATCTTTGGTGGAAGTTATGGGACGTCGCATGGGATGATGTTGCGCCAAACTTTATTTTTCTCCCTTACCTCTTAACTCTTACACGTCATATTTTATGGGACTACAGAAGGAAGAGTCTTTCTACTCCTTAACTTCCTGACACACCATATAATTGTGGTGATTTATTGAAATCACTGCGTGGAGAAGTTGGGATACCAAGAGTTGGTGTCCCTTGGAGATTATATGGTGCCCGTTTGTTACCTATTTAAAGGGGTGCTACACCTTGGTTCCACACCTATTTTTTGGGCTGACAGTTGATATGAGAATGAGAGGAAAATGAGAGAAAAAAGTCTGGATAAATATAAGAAAAAGGGCGAGAAAAATAGAAAGGGAAGAGAAATAGGAAAGCATGTGATGCTTGTCCTAAAATCAGCTTGTTCAAGTATTGAACATCTGATTTAATTTTGTGTGATGAGATCTTTTGGAAAAAATTTTAAAGAGATTCTAGTAGAGGTTATGAAGGCATACAAGTATTGGTGCAACCAGTTCTTGCGAAGGATGATCGGCAGCGAGCTTGCGAAGAAGCCGGCAACACCATGTCGAGTTGGGAAGGGCCCTGATCAGTCCCGTGTAGATTATCGTTGGAGGACTTCTATGTTGGAGTCTCATGGAGGTCTCAAAATTATCAAATCATGGTCTTTTCATTGGTATATGGCTTTTGATCTCTTTCTGATATGTATGTTATTGATCATTTGATTGTAATCATCAAGGGGTTCCTAGGATTTTTGTGTTTCAGTGCTCTTATTTAATTGTTAAATATTATTTTTAATTATTGAATGTATGTTAAAAATTTTGAAATTATTTTTACTACATCATTGAAACCCAACAGTGGGTTCAGAGCCACCCTTGATTGATTCAATCAAATTTCATGTTATTTTGTGATATGGATTAGATCCAGTTCAAACTACATCAAAATCAGATTTTTTGATTAATGTTTACTTGATATTCTTGATGTATTTTATTATGATAAAGTATTATCAATTCATATTCAAACTTTGAATATGAAATTTCATGGTCTTTAGACTTGTGTGACAAGTTTAGATTAGATCCCTTAATCTAATTTTCGATAGAATTGAAATCCAGTGCATGTGATGCGCGGAGCCTTGGAATGCTACATATGGATGTAGATGCCAAGACTTAGGATTTTTACATTTGATGTATTTACCTAAGATCCAAGGGCTAACCATCATGTTATTGGGCACTCACCATCGTGAATTGACCTCTTAGTTGTTGCCCGAGATATGAGTGGAGCTGAAAAAATTTGATCATGAAAAGGAAGCATCAGACATGCATTAAGATTTTTGTCAGTGGATTTATTTAACTATAATTTATTGATCTAAAGTATTTAGAATTAATGATTATAGATTAAATCAAATTCATAGCTCTAATTTGATTAGAAATCTTATTTAACTTAGGTTGGTCAAATTGTCTTTGACCTAATTCGATTAGAGTTTGAGTCATAGTTGACCAAATCTATGCTTACATAATTAATTTAGGTTATCTTAAGAATTGATCAATCCAACTCAAATGGATGATAAATGATTGACTTAAAATTAAATTTGAGTCAAGAGTTAAATCCGAATCAAAAACCCTAGTTGGGTCCTATGACCATAAATTTAAACATCTTTATTGACATGTGCATTAATGATATCATAATGAAAATAATATGAGTAGTTTGTTATAATATTTTATAATTATTATAAAAATATATGTTCTATAGTTATGGACTATGGAACATCCATGTGATGGATGTATGCATGAATGCTTTCCTATTGGCTGATTATATAAATGCATCTGCAAGAGTTGCAATAAGGGTTGGTGCCTCTGATGTATTGTATTATCAGTTGAACCTCTCTTTTATATTTTTTTAATAATTGATTAAAATTTTTATATGTTGATATAAATAATAAAAAAAATTATTTGAAATAGATAAAATTATTCTTTCTATTTTCAATAAAGATCAAGTATTCATGGTAGAATTCATGGAGATGAAGGCTAAACTATCAGACTTTTGGAGAGCAGAGGTGTATTAAGATTGACTATGAGATGGATCAACCTATGATGCATCTACGGTTAGACCTATAGATCATCTTGTGGCTCAGATGATTTTTTTTAAAGTCCATAACCATTAGATTTCCTCTTTATACTCTTACTTGCTGGTAGTTAGAATTTAGATTGCATATGATGTATTTTTTATATGTATTTAGGATATGCATAAGATCTAAGTCCCTCATATAAATTATATTAAGTCATAATGGTGAAGTGTTAAGAACACTATCCATACCTTCCTTCATGCTAAGCTAGTATTATGTCAAGAACCATAATAGGCTTATTGTGCTATCCACAAGGCTTGCTATGGGGACTGATTTAATACTGTCTTGGTACATAATGAAACTAATGGTACTTAGCTCATACTAAGTCAATAGAGTATGTTAAAACTGTAGTGGGTTTGTTGTGCTATCCACAAGGTTGACTATAGTGATTGGTATGATGTTGACTTAGTGATGCTTATGACATATTTTGATAGTGCTGCCTTGTTGTGCTATCCACAAGGATAGTATTATTCAGATATGACTATATAGAATTGAAGAGTATGATTAACTAAAATACTATAGTTTGTTGTGCTTCCACAAGACTATAAGTATTTTAGAGGCAAAAGTTATGTTGAGAGTTGCATGAAGATGCAATTGATAAAGAGTTACCTACCTTTGAACTCATAGGAGCTTATTGTGCTATCCACAAAATTTTTTATGAGGAATTAGGATCTCAACCCCACTAAGAAACATGATGATAGGTTTCTCATTTTTATACTTGAGGGCTATGAAATTCGCTAAAGTAGTAGGAGACATAATTAGATAAAAACCTCATCTAAATTATGCATATCATTATGAGTAGTCCTTGTATGTTCTTATATTCACATATGCATCTTTACTATCACTGCATAGTATATTTTTAAATTAACTGAACTCCATAGAATGGTTGAAGAAAAGAAGGTGAAAAATGTCTTCACTAAAGGTATCTAATTTCATTACAGTAAAATTGAGTATTAGAGATAAATTGCAAGAGCTGCCTTACAAATATGAAGCAGGAGCAAGATGTAAAAGTTGCATCTGCTAATAATTTATATGTGATATAAATTAATTATCATTGAGTGCTTCAGCTTTAAAATATTAGGTATGTGATACCTTATATAGGTTCCTCTTATGCAAAGTGTTGTTGGATCTATAAAGCTGAAGTGAGGTGACTACTTGCCTTTTGGCACTGATAGATAGTCTATTCATGCTGAGACTGTAGGAATCTATGTAACCTTCTAGTAAGATTTTAGAACTAATAGATCATTATTATATGTCTAAATTTATCAGATACATTATTTCAAATCTTTTGCTATTGTAGCATAGTTTGAAATTAATGTAAAGAGTAAATGTTACTCTCCTTCTGATAAATTTTATGGTTATGGATTTATGATAATAGTCTTATGTTTATATCACTCAATAATGTTCTTCTTGTTAGTGAGAACAAGAAATAAATATGTGATGATCATATATCTCAGAGTAAGCAAGGTATTAAGTCTTGAACATATGGATGTTCGAAGGCTAATAATATCTCAACCCAGTGATGGACATTTCATATAAGATGTGGTGTGTTCCCTAATATGCTTTACAAATTTTAATTCTCATTCTGAAAAATTTTTTAGAAGTTGCTGTATATATTTTGAATTAGATACCAATAAAATCTGTTACTAGCACTCCATATGAGATATGAAAATGGCAAAAGGATAGGTTGCCAGCTTATGTGAAAAGAGTTGATGTACATAAATTTATACTAAAACAGGTTCATATATATTTATAGGTTATCCTAAAGAATAGTATGAGATACTATTTCTACCACCCTACTGGACAAAAGGTGTTTGTTAGTAGGTATGTCACGTTTTTAAAAAAAAATTCTAAAGAGGGGATAGTGGGAGGATAATTGAACTTGAAAAGTTCAAGACCTATGAACTATCCTATCATAACCTGTGGAGAGTCCACAAGTTGATCCTCAATTAGATGTGCTCATTGATGAGGCATAACCATGAAACACACCTCCTCACCGAAGATCAATTTGAGTGCGTAATGTACCACTCAAATATGGATTTATCATTGAGAATGAATATACACCATACATTATTGTGAATAATATTTTCTTGACCTATTCGGAGATTGTCATAAGTAGAGACTCTGACAGATGGCTTAAAACAATGACTTCCAAAATAAACTCCCGATACATCAACCAAGTATGGACTATGGTTGAAGCACCTATGAGTATGATCCAACAGGTTGCTAACAGGAATGTCAATCCAGATTTTTGCTATTGCTACATACCATCTAGAGAGTTTGTCTCTAGTGAGAGGGCAAATGCATTTATGGATTCAAGCAGGCATTGAGGAGTAGGTATTTCTATTTTTCATGAGATAGTCAAAATGTTTGACTTTATCAAAAATAGATGAATCATGTGTGTGTGCAAGAAGATAGGTTGGAGTCTTACTAACTTCTTAGTTATGTATGTAGATGATATACAGTATATTGAAAAGATAGTCTCGATATTGCACTCGATCAATGATATGCTTATCGCAAATATTTTCATAAAAAGACTTGGGTTAAGATCCAATATACTAGGCATCTATAAGGATAGATGTAAATGGATGCTGGACTTGTCCCAGTCTAAGAACATGGAATTTATGTTGAAGGGGTTCAATATGAATAGGTGTAAAAGAGTTTACTTACCTATATATTCAATATACCAAGCCTGATGTGATTTATGTTTTGTGCATAATCGTCGATTTCAGGCAGATCTATGATAGAAACTTTTGAAAACTATGAAAAGCATTCTCATAGTACTTGAGAAGTACTAGAGGAGCAGTGAATTGGAAGAGTTCCAAACTGCAAACTATGTTTGTTTCAGTTAGATGTTGTTAGCAAAGATTGCTTAGAAAAGTTGCCTGATAAAAGGTTTATCACTGAGTTGGGTGTGGTCACACTAGGTACCTATGCACATCCTAGGCACTTTTATCTTATTCATGATTTGATCATAAGATGAGTTAATATTAAGAACATCATAATGGACCAGTTCATTAAGCCTTATATAGCAGTAGTGTAATCACCACCTTGATTGTATGGACATCAGGTACAGGGGTGATTGGCTTTAATGCAAGTAGGAGATTGAAAGAATAATATCCTACAAGCCAATTGCATAGGAATGTAAAGGGATTTTTCTTTATTTTCTTCCAACTCATTTGTATGACATTAGTTATTTTTATTATGAGGTACTGTGTTTTATCATTTGCTGCATCATATTTTATGATTATGATAAACCCTATAGATTAAGGTCATGATTTTAGGGCCATGATGAGATCATGCCAATAAAACCTAAAATTTTGATAGTCTTAATCTAAAATATTTTCAATCATTGGATCATCGAGTCGGAGATCGATGATATCGATAAGACTGGAACATCCTATGAATGCTCGATGGAGAGGGTGGTTGATCTTACAATCACTTGTGTGGTGAGACTAATACAAGGATGTAGGTGCTCATTAGAGAATGAGTTCACTGAATTGATCCAAAGGAAGAATATCTGATGGAGCCTTACAGCATGTCAACAGATGGTTCTTCAGTGGGAGTGGTGTATGTGATCTTTTGACCTGAGATCATCAAGGTATCTTGTGTATATGGATCCTTACTTTAGTTTATTCCCTAGCGCACCACTTTGAGATGTGTGTGGGATATTCTGGGTATGGTAAAGTATACATGGAGGTTGTGAGTGGTCAATAAGGAATCGATCACTCTTTGTAGGAGGAGAGAACATCCTATGTGATCTCATAGGATGGTGACTCTGAGAGTCTTTGGCCAGAGAAGGGATGAACAGTACAAAAAATTTACTGATTCATCAATCGAGTCATCATCATTGGATCGAGATACGTATGGATAAATATTTATGTTTGACATATTTTCATATCCATGGCTTTTCGGGATGTTGTATGATCAAAGGATTGAATTACATGGTAACTCACCATGGAAGGATAATCTTGGTATTTTCATCAAATTTAATTTTTGGATAGTCATGACACATTGCTAGATGTTAATCTTGATTTGTGGACTCGTTAGAGTTAGAAAATTTAATTCGAGAATCCATTAGAAAGAGTCCTAGTTGATTGAGACTCTTGAGCTGACCTAATTCAATTGGATTAGGGTTACATTAAGAGTTTGGATCCATTGCTGGCTAGATTTGGAACCCAATAGGTCACACACAATAAAAATTTGATCTTGATCCAATCTATTGGATTTATTACAGATCTAATGGGTTAATTGAATTGCTAGCACATGAATTAATCCAAGTTTCTAATTGGGTTCGGTGCAAATATGTTTATGATAACTCTTTGCTTGTTG